>VXAV01004398.1:160411-183195 GCA_013399715.1 Alectura lathami
AGCACCCCAAAATTAGCTCGGGGGTCTGCGCTCAGCGGGGGCTGACATGGTGTCCCTAAAGCTGGACGGAGCATCGCGTAGGGATGGGGGCAGCTCTGGGATCAGACAATCCTGGAATCCTAAAACTGCAGAACCACAGCATGTTCCGAGCTGGAAGGGACCCCCACGGAAGGGACCCCCAGGGACCACCAAGCCCAGCCCCTGGCCCCACCCAGCACCCCCCAACCCCAGCCCTGTGTCTGGGAGCGGGGCCCAAACGCTCCTCGAGCTCTGGCAGCTCGGGGCCGTGCCCACTGCCCTGGGGAGCCTGTGCCATGCCCACCACCCCCTGGGGCAGAGCCTTTTCCCAACACCCCCTGACCCTCAGCAGGGTTTGGAGGTGATTTGGCTCTAAACCAAGGGGCGCTGGTGTTGCCGGCAGCTCAGCACCCTCTCACCTCCCTTTCCCCAGCCATGTGTGTAAGAGCTCTGTGTTCAAGGTTCATTTTCCTGCAGGGAAAGCAATCCCACCTGTCGGGCTGACGGCTCTGGTGTTGCCAGGGCTGACTGAGAAACGGCATCTGAAGAGCAGCAGCCTCACTCCATTCCCCGCTGTCTCAGAAAATGGCCAAGGCCAACAGCAAAAACGGGAAAAAAACAACAACACATATTTGGAATATGGAATGGCAGGGGAAGGAGTTAACACACCACGAAGATGTGAGACCACCAAACACCACGCGTCTCGGGTGCCCTTTGTGGCGAGAATCGATGCAGCAAGGCACACTCACACGGGGAGGCCCCGACCAGCCATCCCTAATTGTGCCTTAATCACCGCCGGCTTGCAGCTGATCCAGGGGCCATCACTGGGACCGCAGCGCGGCGGGGGAGCTGGGACTTGCTCGCAGAATATTTAGATCCATCAGTCTCTTGGGTTCCCCCGCTAGGTTTATTGCATCTGAAAACAATAAACAGCGTTCAATAAAACTCCAGCAATAATAATGCATCCCAAAAGTCTATTCTTACCGTGCCCCCAAGACAGAATATTAAAAGAGCATCACGGCTGCAAAGCTTCGCTTCGCGGGGTGGTTCTGAGCCTGCTGGTCCCCAGCCCTGTCCCCCAGTACGATGGCACAATGAAGGCACAATGACAGCACGATGATGGCACAACGCCGGCTCAGTGATGGCACCATGATGGCACGACGGTGGCACAACGATGCCACAATGCCGCGATGATGACATGGTGGCACGATGTACTCCCGAAGTCACCACGGGGCTTTAGAGGAGGTGAAAAAACACCCTTGTCCCTTGCAGCCAGCACGATGCTTTGGCCAAGGAACGGCAGGTGAAGGATGCACCAGGGAGGGGACAGAGGTGGCAGGGGCTGTCATGCAGGAGCACCGTGCAGTGCTTCTCCCCCACTGGAAAACAGACGTTTTTGGAAAGAGGTCTGCTGTGTTAGCAGAATGCCAGGAGTGTTTGCTGGGTAGTTAGTCATCGCTAATGACTGCACCCTGCCCCAATATTTAATTTACAAAGTGCAGAAAAGATAAATTGCCAGTTAGATTAATTCAACATGATCAGTGCTGAGTAATTTAAAGAAGAAATGCAAAAAAAAAAAAAAATTCCTGCCTGTTGGAAAAGTGAAATTGTAACGAGCTCTGTATCACCCAGCTCAGAGCTGCCTGCTCACGTTGATGGAAGGGTTTAGGAAATGCCCAGGCTGAGGCTGTGAAGAACCTGGCTGTTTTCCCGCCCCACAAACGCAGGGGCTGCCCCATCCCCACCAACACCTCCCCTGCCCTCCCCGTGCCAGCAAGGCAAAGCTCTGCTGCTCCCTGAGGGGGGAACACCCCACACTGCCCTCCACACCCCGAGAAGCCCAAGCAACCGTGATGCTGTGCAAGAGCAGGGAAGCAGCCTGAACCCCGAAATCACAGCTCCGGGCTGGGCACATCTGCAGGGTTTGGAGCTAAAGGGAGGGCAACGGGGCAGGAACTGCTCTGTTCTACATGGGGAGACAGGCATCGGTGAGAGCGGATCTGTTCGAGGAGGGGGAAGATGTCCTCGCAAGAATGGGGCGATTCATGCCCAGCACAACCCGGCTTTGTCCCCGGGCTGGGAGGGACACGGGCGCCGCGGATGCTCTCAGCCATCGGTCACAGGAGGCCGGGAGGGACAGAGCGAGGCCAACCCCGAGCTCCACCCTGGCAAGAAAACCCTCTGGTGTCCGAAATGCGGGAGAAAAACCACCCTTTTTTCCTTAGCAACTTAAAATCCAGGGATGCAAAGAGCCAGAGGACAGCCAGCCACAGTGACCACCTCCAGATCCGCTCCTCCAGCAGCTCCCCGGCTCCTAAATCAGCTCTGACCCAAGCTGAGACGTGCTCTACCCTGCGCAGGCTGTGGGAAACGAGCAGCCCTGGAACAAGAAGGAAAAACTCCCCTAACAGGTTACCCCCGGCTTTCTCAACCACATGCTGCATTTTTGAAAAAAAAAAAACCAAATCTGACAAGAGCTGGCTGCATTCAGATGCTCTGTCTCTCCCTGCTGCTAAAAGGTACCAGGGAACTGCCTGACCTGAATTTTTATTCATCAGATGGGAACAAAGCCCCGGGCATCTCTTGTGATGCGACTTGCATCCAGCAGGCTCGGGACTGCTCCATTACAGAGCGGCGTGGCACGCAGAGCAGCCCTGGAAACAAGGAGTTCCATCTATTTTTTCCTCCCTACAGCAAAGGAGTCAGCAAAAAAAAAAAAAAGAAAAAAAAAAAAAAAGAGAGAAAAAAAAAAAGTCCTCATACCCCAGTGTGCTGAAAGGAGTAAATAACTGGGATACAGCAACACGATTCCTGCAATTACATCCCTAGTAACCGACCAGAAACCAGAGCCCCTTCTGGCAGCGGGAGCTCATGAAGTTTTAAGAGGTTTGTGGCCATCGGTGAGGACGCTGAGAAATAGATCTTGGGCAGAGCCAGCGGCTTTCATCCCCTGCTTTCCAGGGATCTGGAGACCACCGCAGCTTGGATAAGCTCAGCTCCTGCCCTGGGACCCTCTGGCCGCAGGAAGGATTCCCCACGCCGCCAAGGGGAAGAACAGCTCTATTATTATTTTTTAACGGTGTGCTGAGGAATCCACGCAAACCCTCCAGCGGCCTGTGTCAGGGAGGGGCTGCTCTGCCAAATGAGCTCATCTGAGCCGTACAGATGACTAATTAGCAGCTTAGAGGTGATGGCTGCACGGCTGAGGTGCAGGCAGGGCGCATTTGCCCCGCACAGAGCCCACGGCAGCCAGGAGGGGCGAGGCCCCTCCCTGCCAAGGAAAGCTGGGATCCTGCTGCCAGGGGGTGAGCAAAGCTTCCCGAGGACAGCGGGGCTCCTCAGAGCCAAGAGCGGGCTCCCCTCTGCTGGCCAGCCCTCTGGGTGGGGAAGATGGATGGCCGCAGATCCTCCTTGCCCAAACCCCACAGAGCAGCCCAGGCTTCTGCTCCGTGTCTGGTACGAAAGCACCACACCAACAGGGTTACTCAGTCAAGGTTTTAATTGACTTAAGCAGAAGGAACAGTTTCCATAGCAATGGGCTGTCAGCCCCAATTTCGTACAAAACCCGAGTATAAAAAAAAAAAAGCGACAAAACCCCTCTTAAAAAAAAAAACCACACACATAGAGATTTATTGGGATAAAAAGATATAAAAAAGCCACTCCACGTTTGGCTCTGCCAGCTCACACTCTTCCTGCCTCCTGGAATTTCTTCAGCAGGGCTTCGTCGGCCCGCAGGGCGAAGGTGAGGGCCCGCTTCTGGTAGTACGCCGGGTCCAGCGCCAGGTTGTCGATGACATCTGCCAGCAGGTGGGCTCTCTCCACCGAAATGCCCGGGGCGTCGTAGCCCAGGGCGGTGAAGTGCACGTGCAGGTGGTAGTAGGAGGGCTGGTAGTGCAGGTAGATGCGCAGCTGGGAGGCGGGCACGCCGTAGCGCTTCGCCACGGCTTCCTGCAGGGAAAAGGTGGCGATGGGTGACGGGAGGAGGGGAAGAAAGATCCCGAAAGGGTGGGGAAAGGAGAGCTCACAGGGGCAAGGGATGTGGAGAGAAGCGCTGTTACCCCCGGCCATCAGGAATGTGGCTGCAGAAGGATTTCAATGGGTGGGGAACGTTCAGGAAGAGAAAACACGAAGGGAAGCTGTTAAATAAACACCTTGGGCAGAGGAGAGCCCCGCTCGCACGGCCCAGCAGCCAGAGGGGTGCCTGAGCCCTGCTGGGTCGGGAGGGGCAGACAGCAGGGGCTGCTGCTTCCTCCGTCCCACAGCGGGAGCTGGGGAGCTGGGGCAGGGCACAGCTCCTTCCTGCCAGCCCCAGCCCCCGGCTGCCCCAATTCTGCTCTCATTGTTTTCCATTCCTCCCTTATCTCGCCAGCTCGCTCAGCAAGTTGCAGGATCCCGTTACCAGCCAGTGTAATTAAAGCTATAAAAGCAGCAGCAAACTCCAGCACGCTGCCTGGGTTTGCTACTCAGCACGCTGCCATCCCCTGACTAATCTCTTCATTAATCTCTGCTTTCCCCGTTGCAATTACTCTCCAAATTTCTAACGCAGCGAAGGGAAGGGGAACTATCACACACTGAACTACACGGCCCACTACCAAGCGTACCCTGGAACAGCCACCAGCCAGAGGAAACAGTCGGGAGGGTACAAGGGCAGCTGGTAGCTCCGGACAAGCTCAGCTCCCAGAGCTCCCTGCAGAGCCAGCAGTGTCAGACACCCCTGAGAGGCGAGGAGCCGGCTGGCCGCGGTGACGGGTCCCCATTCCAAGGCAGGCAGCGCTCAGACTTCGTTCCCAGCCTGGCTGCCAAGAGGAAGAGGGCGTTTTCTCCTTAAAGATGAGCAAGGCTCTGCTCCAAAGGGACAGGCGGACTCCCAGGCACATCCACACCCCACCAGCCCCTTCCAGAAAGATGCCTCCTTCTAGAAGGCACCGCAGGGACCTGACATGTAACAGCAGGAGGCCAAAGGCACGCTGCCATGGAGCAGAGCTTCAGCCCCAGCATGAGCACTCAGCACCACGCACTGACGTGCAAATGGATGCCCGATGGCCGCAGGAGGAGAGAGGAAAGCACTGGGGCCTCCAGAGGTTGATGCAGCACGGCCAGGCCAGGGAGCACAGCGCTGGGAGGGGCTCCCCAGAGAGACAGACCCACAAGGCAGAGCGGGCAGCCTCCGCTCCGGCCTCGGGAAGGGAAACGCTCAAGGGAGGCATTCACACCTCCTCCTGCCATCTCCCATGAGAGGGGCTAAACTGAGGAGGAAAGGAAAGCAGCAAATGCTTCCCATGGCCCCGTGGAGACATGCTGCTTCGCTAGGCACCAAGCCCTGGTGCCTGGAGCAGCTCAGGTCACTTGTCACCAATCTGGCCTCCAGGGCACGCACGCGGGAGCATGAAGCAGGATTTAAAGTGCCCTCCCCTCATGACAGCTTCCCAGGGCCTGGCACTGTGGTGCAACACAGCCCCACGTCACAGCACCACGCAGCATCCTCCCAAGCTGTTGCTCGGGTGCAACACAGGGAGGCAGCTGCAAGACACATCACCGTCACCGGTTAAGCAACGGCCCCTGGATGGATCAGGGCTTGCACTGCAGCAGAACGATGCGAGGGACCTGGCGGGGGAAGATGCAGGGCCAGACCCAGCTGGCCCTGCAGCCACCCTGCCCTCCGCACCCCCCTTCCTGCACCCACCTTGCCCTCCTGCAGGATGTTCCTCAGCAGGGGCAGGTGCTCTGCTGTGAGGTCCCGGAGAGACTTCACGTCCCGGCGGTGAACAAGGGCTATCAGGTAGAGGTCTTCCAGCTGCGGAGAGGCAGAGAGAGAGGAGGGTGACGACAGAATGAGCAGGTGGAGGCTCGAGCGCTGGCCAGAGCTTCCCAGGCTGTGCTGCAATGTGCAGACAGGCTCACTGCCTGCTGCCTTATCTGACCAACCTCTAAGCTAGGCTGAATCCCAGTGTGAGATGTGTTCACCCGGTGTTCTTCTAATAATCACTTGTGGACAAACTGTTTATTCAGCTGTTAGAACAATCAGGAGAGGGGAGCTCTGCCCCGGACAAGAACCACGGTGCTCGCTAATATCTTCTCAGCTTTAAGGGCAGATCGATGGAGCTTCCTCCACTGCCAGCACAGCACTTCTGCTCACTGAGTTTCATTTCAGTGCTCCAAGATTAAAACAGCCACAGAAGTTTCCTCTCCCCTTTGTGTGACTTCCCAAGCAACACCACCTTCAACAGCAATACCCTGCACATCTCCAGCGTCTCCTCCAGCATTTCAGAAGCGCTTTCCCAAGCGCAGAGCAAGACTAAAACCTCCCTCGTAGGGCAGAGGAGGTGTCAGCACCTGCGGGGGGCAGGAGGCAGCCACCCCACGTGGGGACACAGCGCTGAGCCCAGCCTTCCAGCAGAGCCAGCCGATGGCTCATCGGCATGCCGGGGCGAGGATGTGCAGTGCATGCCAGCGGGCAGAACTGTGACTGTCGATTTTTCCAAATGAAAAACTCCCTGCGTTTGGCCTGTACAAACACTGGGCCACTCTCCAGTCGCTCCAGCTCTGTAAATAACTATTTTCAAGGGCTCATCACGCAGTGACACACGGCCGTCCCGTGGCACTCGGACCCTTGGCATCTCCGGAAGCACTTACTGAATTCATTGTTTAATGAAATGCAAGGTCATGGAGCATGACGCTTTGAAAATGAAAGAGTCAGGTGGTTTTGTGGCATTGCTGCACAGGGGGTAACAAACACAGAGACCAGTCCCTTGTGCAGGGATCTGACTGCACAGGGAGGCGGCCAGGACACGACACAGGCTCTCAAACCACTGGTGATAAAAATGTTCTTCAGCAACCTCTGCAGCTGCAAGTCCCTCGCACCCAAACCTACCTGTGTGTGCTGGCAGCAGCTGCTCGAGGCCATTTCCTCAGCTGCCTGCATTTCCAGACCCGAGTCCTCCTGCAAACAACCAGCCCCCTCCTGCAGCATTTAATCCCCATCTCCTTCAGTTTAGTTAGTGGCTTTCTAACAATATAAACACTGTAAAGCAAAGGGTTCAGATATCCAAGGCCCAGCAGATCTTTTCAGGGTTGTAAGAAACCCATCTGGCTATTCAGAAACAGCTGTTTGTGCCAAAAGATGCTTGCAGAACCCTGCCTTGGGACTCTCGGGATACAAAGCTTCTATTTGCATCCAGCCAACACAGCAATCCCACGGTGTGATCTGACTCTCCAAGCAGCCTGTGCACAGCTCCAGAAGAAGATGGCCTCTCAGTCTGTCTTCTTCAAACCAGAGCTGGCTCGCAGGGGGAAAGCAAACATCCCCTGTCCTCAGAGCAACATCTGTACGTTGCTGTTTGAAACAAAGAAGCCTGTTGCTAAAAAGGCCCTGGATGATGTCATGTGCGGCACCATTTCAGGCAACGCCTTGGGGCTCCCGCGGGTTTGAGGAGAGGAGAAGAGCTAGAGGGATCTAAAATTGGCTGCCCAGCAGGAGGACTTGATCCCTCTGCCGTCACACTGCTGCTGCAGACTTCTCAAGGTGTCAGCATCCCAGCGCAAAGCCTGGCCAGCTGCCTGTGAGCCCGCGGCTCAGCAGAGGCACCGAGCAGCAGGGGAACCCTCCTGCCATCCATCAGCCTGAAGTAAGGACAGGTGAACTGGCAGCACCTGCAGGCAAAGTGCTAAGCTAGCACAATGCTGTCGGACAGAATTCCAGGCCTGTGCTCCGGGGAGCTTTGGAGAGTGCTGCTGGGAGCCCCACCTGGCTCCCTAATTTAATTTAGTAGCTCAGATGGGTCGGAACATGCGCATCCAAGGGATGTGAGGAGCAGCTGCAGCGATGAGATCTGTTCCGACAGAGCCCACGTTTAATCTAATGCGTTAGGACTGGAGACACGTTGCCTTGAACCCATTCGGTCTCCCTTGGAATACCATTTGTTTATGCCAACGTCTAACTTAAAAGTCATTCCCCCTTTGCTGAGAGCACATCCAACCTCCTGCGAGGCAGGAAAACCAGTCCTCATCTTTCTGATGGCAGCCCCACCAAACAGGAGTTATGCACATACCCTGCTCAACACGAAAGGCCGGGCTGCACACAAAAGCCTCCAAGAAGAGCTCACAAATAACATTTTTCTTATTCCACAGCTTCTCCTCCTCAAGGAACTCCCCCGTTCCAGCAGCACTTCCCTCACATTAAAATCGTTTCTACGTGGCCAACAGCAAGCTCAGCAGTTCACCGGCCCCGCTGCGTTTTTCCAAGCGTGGGATGAAAGCGCTGACGGCATCGAGCCCCGTTTGCTCGGGGGGATCCGGCTGGAAGGGGGACGGAAGGGATGCTCGCCGTGAGCCCTGAGGCTACCGGGCTCAGCGCTGGCTCGGGGCTGCCCACAGCCAAGAAGAAATTCCTTGGCTCTGAGACAGAAGTCAACACCCCTTGCTGGGATGCTCGCTTCGTCTGCCTGGGAAAGAGACAGGCAGCGCAAGGGGCTCTAAATCCTGGCGGCCAGAGATGCGGAAAATCAAGTCCAAGCCCTTCTCTTGGGGTAAGGAATCGTGAAGACAACCCAGGAGCCCTGGCCACTGCTTTTTAAAACTCAGAAAGCACCCACCTATCAACAGCCCCTGTCAGCGAGGAGAAGGGTCCTGCAGGGCACACTGACGTCGCCCAGTCCTGCTCTGTGCTCTCGCAGAGCCTGGGGGAGCTGGTGCTCAAAGGCAGCCCCCGCCCCAGGGACGGCTGCAGGGGCACACAGCGAGCACAGCCGTGGGGAAGGAATTGAGAAGATCCTGCTCAGCCCACAAGGAAACCACAGCAGCACGGGGCAGCCTCCCCTGCAGACAAATCCCAGCAAGTGCTCCCTGACTGTACTGGACACAGCAGGTCTGCAGAGAAAGCTTCAAGCCCACCTGACTCCAATCCTGATCCGAGCCGCACAGCTTGGTTCCAGAGAGTGAGAATCTACACTGAGACTTTGCTCCCAGGGAGGAAATGGATGGCACATTGCTGTGAGATAATCTTTTAGGATCACTAAGTATTGCTGTTGCCATCCTACAAGGCACTGGACAATGGAAACTGGAGCTCAGCTGCCCCACAGCAACTTGGCACAGGGTTTTTGTCTGCGGAATTCACCCCCTGCAGCAGCTTACCTGTCCTCACCTGGTCACTCCCCAAGCACCAGACCAGAAATCAGTTCTCCTGCCTCCCTGCCTGCCACGCGCCCAGGCTCAGCACAGGAACGCAGAACCCTGCTGTGCTAACAGCTCACAAGCAGGATTATTTTTAGTTCCAATTTCCAAGTTTTCATCCAGCTTTCCCTCGGTGCCACCCGCAGAGACGTTCTAAGGACCAGAAACACGAAGGGGACTTTCTGACTCCACCGAGTCGATGGTGCAGGCTTGGAGCCTTGCGGCTTTGAGCCTGGGGCATTTCATCTCGGTGGGCCTTGATGTCTCCAGGCTGCTTGATTCGAACCAGAGTCAGGGGAAATAATGAGCCACTCAATTCAGGATGACAGCCTGGGCTAAGACCCCTGCCTCTCAACAAGTGGCCACTCCAGCGAAGGTGAAGCAGCTGCCTGTGAGCTAGCAACCATCTGGCTGACACTGTGTGGAGGAGAGCTAATTGCAGCACCTGAAGGACAACACATCTGCCTGATCCACGCCTAACACTGAGGCTTGCAGAAACCCAAACAAATGAGTTCATCAAGAGCAAACCAGCAGCTGGACTGAGGTTCAGACACATCGTGACAACACTCAGGCTCATACAGGAAAAAGAAAGTGAAGCTAAAAAATAAATCACTGAGCAGCAGTGAGGACAGGCTGTGCTTTGCAGGGCCCACAATTAGCACGTGCTAAAAGGCCCTGAATCACTGGCAGCATCGTTGATAATGGCAGTGTGAACAGGAAGGATGCACTCCCTCACTAAAAGTTTCGTTAATGTGTTATTAGTGACACAAAGCGGGCATTTCCTCTGCACTGCCTCTAAGCTAGCAGCATCCCTTCCAAAACAAAGCGTAGCAAACACACCTGGTTTTGATTCCACTTAAAATCTGGAACTAGAACAAAGCCGTTGCAAGGATCTGGGTTTTCATGGACGATCCGATCAGCCTCAGCTTTCTTCTCCAGGATATTGTACACCCACTGAAAGAGAAACATGTGATTTCTAAACCAGCAGAGCAAAGAGCTCAGGCACATTTAGCCCATGGATCAGTCTGTATTCACTGCAAATAGAATATGAAAAAGAAAACCAAATAATTTCCTGGCCAACAACATTTGTAGTTAATTATCCATAAAACACTCCAACAAACTCCACGCTATTAGGAGCACTTCAGCTAAAAGACACCCCCTGACCCCGCTGCACGGCACGGCACTGCTGGCTAGCTAAATTATTCAGGGATTTTTGTTTTCCACTCGAGCATTAAGAACTGGCCACAGCTGGAGATGAGGTATTGAAGAGAGGCGGTTTAGAAATTGTTACATTTGCCTGTAAGAGGATTTGGAGATAATTCTGCCCAACAGGGCCCAGCAATTCCCCAGGGTGCCCTCAGACCGAGTGTGCGTAAGCGCCCAGATCAGCTCCTCAACCTGCTCAGGCTGCACACACCCTTACTAAACGGGAACACTCACAGGCAGAACTTACTCTCCGCTCCTCAGACAGCCCATTTTCTCTTCTAACCAAAAAAGGCTGCAAATGGTTTGAAGTGGGGCCGGCTCCAGCCGCGGGCTGACTCAACTGGCTAAGCGCCGTGCGCCCCACTCGGCAGATCCCTTCCCGTTAGCTGCGGTGACATCTGTGTGAGCTCTCCCTGCAGGTTTTGCCAGACTGCTGTCTGATGGGCTTGCCTGTCGTTAGCACCTTCTATTCATGTGTTATCTGTGAGAGGAGCACCTCCTGAGGGGGAGCCAGGTGCTGAGCAGCCCAGGCAGCAGTGCTCCCTCCGCCTCCTCGGGGCAGCAGGGCGCAGCCTGACTCAGCACCCAGAAACCCGCAGCCAAGGGCTCACACCTGGCTGGTTTAACCCCAGCAGAGCCCAGCGAGGCCCCTCATGGGACAACCAGGCCCCTGAGATCAGCAGAGGCCGATCTCAGCTCATCTGGTGCCTTGCAGCGTCTCTCCACGGCTCGAGGCCTCCTTACACCTCTCACCTCCCACGCTGCGCTGAAACCTTTACAACCAGCTCTGGAAAGGAAACTCAGCTGATTTTTCCATTCAGAAAGGAAGCAGCAGATTGCTTGCAAGGCTGAGGTTGGAGACGGCTTCTGCTGCTTGGCAGCAAGCACGCTGCGGGCGAGCGCGAGGCCTATGTTTGCTTGGGCAACACGCGCCTCTTGGTTTCCTGATTAGAAAACAGCTCGCCGCTCTTCTTCCTCTCTACTTAAAGCTTCAGCCTGCAGCCTGCCAGTAATCCTCACTCTGGTTATCCCCTGCACCTCAGCAGCTCCAGTTGGGCAGCTGGGAGGCAACAGAGAAGCCCATGGGACCTGAGGCCCCAAGGAGCGATGCTTTGCGCTGCAGCGAGGCACCGCCTAGAGACAAGACACGATTCTGCTACGAGATGGAAGAAGACAGGGATAATTGACAGACAGACATGACAGAGAAGGCATCTTTCTATCTAAAAGATTGCTCGTCCTCACAACAAGCCGCCCACCTGCTCTCAACAGCATCTGCCAAATGCCAAGGTCCTGTTTCACAGAGAGCTGCATCTTGGCTTCTTCTAATTGCGACCAGTCTTGCAGTTCTGTTTAAGGCTTCCAGCACTGATCAGGCCTCTGGAGGACAGCACAAGGCAGCAGGAAACGGCCAGGTTTCAAAAGCTGAAGTTGTTCTCAAACATCAGCTATCCTCCCCGTTTGTCCCTGAAGAAAGAAGCCCTAACTGAGACAGCCAGCTTGTGAACTGCCCACAGTTGTTTCGGCATTACGGACAGAGCAAACATCCAAAGCAAACACCACCAGCCACCACCACGCTCACCTTCCCATCAGGCTTAGGTACAAAACACTACTGTTACTCCATGGGAGTACTGCCAGCCCTGCAGACCCACAGGGCAAGCTGGGTCAGGGGCACAGCAGATGCTCAAGACAAAAGAAAGCCCCCGGGGGAACTCTGTCAGGGGTTTAATTAATCTCATCAGAACTTGGGATCATTGTGAACTGACCTGAACGTGACTCTCCTACCTTGAGCCTTTTTTTGCTCAAGTTCCTGCTCCTCTCTCCCTGGCAATAGCATCCTGGAGATGATCACATTCTCAAAGAGATTTTGGAAAGCACGGCACAGGATCGCTGTGCTCTGTGACCCTAAGAGAAAAGCAGGGCAGGACGCCCAGCAGGAAATGAAAGTTTGCTATACAGCTTCACGCCTCCTGTTTTGAGAAGTGCCAAGCTATCAGTGCCCCCACGAGCTCCCTGATCAGATGATGCACCACCATCAGATGAGCTGTCACAACCCACCTCATGTGATCGGCTTGCTTGTTCCAGCACAAGCCTGGGGAGGACAACACATGTCCAGAAGCTGGCACCACAATAAAACCATTGTGCTGGAAGTACCCACATCCTCCAGGCAGAACAGAGCCTCCTCTGTAGTCCTCCAGTACTTCTGTTACCCTTCACATTTCCTCTGCCTCTTGTCAAAAGCAATTAGATAAAGACAAGACACTGCATTATCCAGCCTCAGAGGTCTGGGACTGATGGTCAGAGCGTGCTGACCAGGGTCTCCCAGCACAGACAGGGCAGCAGCTCCTGATGGTCGTCAGGAACGTGGTTCCATGTATCAGCCTGGAGCAGAAATCAGCCCACAAGCATCTGGTGGAGCAGGCAGAGCGCTCGAGCAGCTCCCGAAGGCAGCTGCTGTATCAGGGAACTCAGGAGCCTGCAGAGCAAAGGCATGGAGAAAACGTTTGTGCAGGTTGCTATTGGGTGCAAACACTCCTTTGTTTCTCCAGCTAATAAATGCTTCTTGTAAATCAGCGGTGTTGCAGTCTGACTGCTGGCAAGAAAGCTGAACGAGGGAGGGAAAGGTGCCTCCTGGCACTGGATGCAGAAAGCAAGATTCATGTCATCTGCAAGTAGCTAGAGAACAGCCATCACACCAGCAAACACCATCGACCTTTCCGCTGCTCTTTAAGGCAGCAGGAGAAGGGTGTGGGCGGGGGATACCCAAGGCCTGTGTTGTTTGGCTTCTGTTTGTTTGAGATAAAGGCGTTTGCTTTTCACAGACAGCCTCAGCAGACCCTCACCTGCAGTCAGCTGGAAAGGGCACGCGCTTCCCCCATCAGCAAGGTGCAGAGGCAGCATCACAGGGGAGAGGATGCAGAAGCTGCTGCCTGGCTTTAAGAGCCGTTCAGGTTGCTTGCTGGTCTCCTTGTCACGGCAGTGGCTGCACAGATTAGATACATAAGCAATCAGCTGCGTGTAATGCACTGAAAAAGCAGGAAACAATTACTCAAGTGAGCCTGGCACTGCTAGGATTCATTTTATTCCCCTGTCTGCACAGGCTGGTGTGAATTGTCCCCACAGACTCGTGTTCCTTCAGTCTCTGAAGATGGGGTAGGGAGCGGAGCAGTCAAGAAGGAGATAAACCAAGAAACAAGTCCACTGCTGCTGCTTGGGGCAAGAAGCAGACTGAAAACTCAGCTCCTCGTGGGGAACGTGGATGGGAGGACTGAAAAGCAGAGAAGATGTACGGAGAGCACCAGGAGGGAGTCATGATGCGGGAATCCAAGCACAATCTGGGTCCTCCCATTTCAACAGCACCCCAGAGACTCCTACAAGGCCCAGCAAACTGCACCAGTGCCGCCCTCAGAGAGGAGAAGGAACACCCCAAGATAGGTCTCCAGAAACCTCGAGAAAGGCACTTTGGATACATCTCCAAAGGAAGCACTGCTCTGTGATGATGCAGAAGTGCCACAGAAGAACAGCAGGAGAGCTACACGGGGGGAAAGAGAGCCCTGTGCAGCAGAGCTCACCCAAAAGGTCAGACAGCCTCAAGTGCAACAGTTAAGCGGGTGTTTTCAGAGAGACAGGCAGCACCACAGCTCACACACCCCACAGATAATCTGCAGCTGGTCATGGCTGAGAAACAGACATGTCAGGAGAGAGGGTGAGGGACTGGGGAGGTGACAGCGCAGGGAGGGAGCAGCCAGCAGGGAGACAGGGTCAGGGCACTGCTGGTTTGCGGCTGCAGCCTGGGTGCCTGAGCAGACATCCGACAGCCCAGCGTGGTAAAGGGGGAGACCAGAGGCAGCCAGAGCCCTGCTTCTGTCCCCAGGGCTCCTGCAAGTGTTGAGCTTTGCAGAGACTGCTGACTTCAGGGCACATTCTCAGGGGAATGGGAGAGCAGCATGCCACGAATGCAGCGCGTGAGGCCTTGAGCAGCTCCTGGAGGTACAGCCTCTGGCAGCTGTGTAATATCAAAACCAAGACTGAAAAAAAGTTGAGAACAAGCTTGGCTCCCCTGCCCTCAATTGCCACCACCCAAACCCACCCCAGTACCAGTGCAACCAGACCCCGCCGTGTTTGCCAAAGGCAGAGTCAGCAGCCCAGAGCCCGCAGCACCTCCTCCTCCAGGCTCCTCCACCCCTGCAGAGGTGCCGGGGAGCAGCAGTGCAGTACCTGGATACTGAAGCTCTGGGACTGGATGAAGGGCAGTGTTATGCTGGTGTAATCCTCCCAAGTTTCGCGGACGAGGTGCACTTCCTGACGCAGGTATTTCTGAAGGTGTTTCTCCGTGGCGGGGTACACCACTGTGGTTTTTATCTCTAGGAAAACAAAACAAAACAAAACATGTTTACTGAGTTACTATCACAGATGGAACTCAACTTTCTTCCTTCAGTTCCTTGTAAACCTGTTCTTGCCCTCCAATAAACGCCACACTACCGCATTTCAAAAAGACGCCATTAAAATAGCAGGGGGAGCTGACACAGACGGCAAACAGGCAGGGCTCCTGCCGTCCCAGAGAGGAGCTCGCTGCAGCTGCAGGCAGGAGCACGATAAGCTGACGGCACAGCCTGTCTTTCCAGTTCAGGTGGAAGAGTTCTCTGCCTGAAAGGAGTTTTCCCACACTCGCTTTTCAGATGTAGTGGCAGCGTCAGGGCAGACCTGGGGCTCCCAGGGAAGAGCTTAGGTGCAGTCAGCTAGGACAGCAGCAGTGCTACCCGGGGCAGGGTGATGCAGCTGAACCTGCTCACATCTGCATCACCCACCCGCCTGGCCTCAGCTCAGCCGCAGGCAGAGAAATCTGCTTGCACCCCACCCTCAATGTTTGCAGTTGGCTGTAAAATGGGGAGAGGGAACTAGTCCCACCTCCCCACAGATTTTGTTCGTTCGTTTGCAGCCGCCCCAACTCCTGCAGGGGGAGAAAGGCTGCTAGAGCTGTTCTCTGGCTGCAAACAGCCAGACCTGAAGCAGCTCAGCTCCCCGTGCAGCCCCGTCATGATGCAGCCTGATTCCGCAGCAGCCTGAGGAGCCAAACCTCTGTTTGACACAGCTTGGAGTGTCCTTCTGCGCACACCCACGCTGTGTCTGACAGCACACTGAGGCTGTCTGCTTCTAGAGCTCTGCACTCCTTGTGAGCAGCCCCATGATATCTCGGCCATCCCTCTGCCTGCAGGCAAGGCTCCTTGCGAGCCTACGCCCTGCACCGAGCAAAGCCTCCTTGTGCACACCACGAGGATGCTCGGCCCCGAGGACAGAGGCCAAACACGGACACATCTGGAGGGAGCAACGACAGGCTGGGATGAGGGCAGGGAAGAGGGCTGGCGACTGAGTGCTCCCCTGCCTCCAAAGTGTGCCCAGCTGTTTACTCTCACAAAAAGAAAACAGTTTCTGTTTACCTTGAGATTAAAACTTGGAGGTTTGTTTGCGGTGATATTAAACAGGACTGAAGTGTGCACCTCGCTGACCTAGCAGCACTGATCTTGGCAGCAATAAATCTCACTCCCAGCAGCAAAACACTTGGAAAATATCCCTCTTTGCCCAAGGTTGGATGTGTGATGGAGAGCCTGCCACCAGCCAGCGGCACAAGCAGGGTGACCCGATGGAATGCTGCAACCCCATTTAATGCAGGAAGGAGAAAAACACCTCCTGACCCCAAATGAAGCCATTGGGTCTGTGCAAGGGGCACAGGTCCTGCTCTGCAGGGCCCCAGCTTGTCCCCAGGCTCTGCAACAGCATTTGCTGCTGCCACAAAGACCGGGGGCACCAAGTCGTGCCTCATGCTTTACAGACATATATATGTTAGCCAGACATGGAATATAAATATCTATTTGTTCCTAAAGCCAGGACTCAGGGTGGGTTTTTTTCATTTTGTTTTCTGGTTTCTGTTTTTTTTAAGGTCAGCACTGCACAAGCTGGGAGACTCTGCCTTTTCATTTCATGCCAAGCCCAGCTTAAT
Source organism: Alectura lathami (assembly GCA_013399715.1). Lineage (NCBI taxonomy): Eukaryota > Metazoa > Chordata > Aves > Galliformes > Megapodiidae > Alectura > Alectura lathami. The sequence continues at coordinate 176,799 of VXAV01004398.1, forward strand.
GAAATCCACAGGAAAATGCTGGTAACATGAAATATGAAAATGCAAACCACAAGGGCAGTCTGGTCCGATTCCCACCGTACACATGTTCAAACAAGGCTGTTTTCCAGGGCTCGATTAGCACTTCTAGCAGGGTGATGTAATACCAAAAGCCTAGGCTGGAGCTCCTCCGCTCCTGGCTTCAAAAGACCAAAAAAAGGACTGGGGAGAAATAAAAAGGCAAGAGATAAGAAAACACCAAGCCCAGCCTTCAGCTGAGGCTTCCACAGACTAATTTTATACCCCAAAACAAGGGAAAAGCAGGAAGCCCAGTGAGCCCCACACTCGCTGGGGCTGGTGACAACCCAAGGTGTGCCCGCAGAGCTGGCCTCCAGCCACAGGGGCTGCCGAGCACCCACCCCAGCCTGCCCAACCCGGGGGGGGGGATGCCGCTCTGAGGGCACACAGCCGCTCAGTGTGCTTGAAAACCTGACCCAAGAGCAGAGGAATCCTTCATGCGCAGCTGTGGCGGAGCAGCAGATGTTTTGAAAAGAGGCAGAGACTGCGGTTCGCTAATGGTTACTTCCCTCCTGGAGGTCTCATCAACCCTGGAACGCCCCAACGCTGCTGATTACAATACATGATGAAGGGCAGAGCAGCAGTTTGGAAGATGCTCTCAGCCTGATTTTCATCAGGAGCCCGAGCACTCAGGATGCAAACGCTGAGCAGCCCCGCTCAGCCCCAACACCCACGGTTTTCAAGTTGCTGTCTCGTCACATCGGCCAGAGCGTTCCTGGACAGAGCCCCAGAACTCCTCAGGGTGGCTGTGGTTTACCTCTGGACTGACTGTCAATTAACTAAAAAAAAAAAACACCACCAAAACCAGACGTCCAACTGAAGGAACCTGGAGGAACACACACCCAAGGTACTCCGATGCCTGGGCATCACCCTACAGAGGGGGCAGGCAGGTGTCTGAGGGAAAACTCCGTGATTTTGGTTCTACGCCCACGAGAAAACAAAGCTCAGGCTGGCTAGAGCCAAACAACTTCTCCCCTCCTCTGCTAGAAAGGGGACTGGAAAACCACTCACCTCTCCCGCCCCATTTGGAAACAACATAAAAACAGCCCACTGCCATTTATTTGTGTGTTTTAAAAATACATAAGTGTGCTGAGGAGCTCAGAGAAGCAGGCGGGGCAGGAGCCACCTGGGTGGGGGCACGTTGTCCTCCCTTTGCTAACACGAAGCCGGGGAGGTGCCCTGGCCTACGAGCCACCCAGTCGAGTCAGCCATCGGGGGCAAGCACGGGAAGCTGAAGGGAGAGCTGCCTCTGCACTCCTGCAAGCGTTTCCTTTGCAACACGCTGCCTGTTGCTTACAACTTTCTGCACTGTCCTCAGCTTCTCCTCTTCAACGCCAGTCTCCCCATTCCATTTAGTTTTCTTTATGATCACCACTCTGCAGCAGTCCCAGGTGAACACCCAGCTTACCCTACCCCTGACCAGGTACTACCATGCTCCATCACAGCCATCTGGGGCTTTTATTGCAGAGTGGAACAAAAGCACACAAAAGGAGAAAGCTTTCGAGAGCTCTCCAAGGCCAGCACATGCCAGGGCAAGCCAAGCGCGCTGCCGGGGACTGCTGCCAAGCCGTCTGGCCTCTGGTTCCCATCCACAGAGGGAGGAGGAGGTGGTGGGCACTGGCTGCAGCAGGCACAGTGTGGGAAAGAGAAGACTGCCAAGCCCCCACCTCCTGAAAGCTGGAGCTGAGCACGGGGATGGCTCCCACCGCCTCCCGGGACAGCCCTCCCCTCTCTGTCGTCCCTCCTGCACCAACCCACCACCCGGCTCCAGCCCAAGCACTCCTGCTGTTCAGGCTCCAGCCCTTTATTTAATCATGGGATCACAGCATCAGACCAAAGCACGCAGCAGCCAGCTCGCTGCGCTGGGCATGCCCCACGGCGGGCGGAGCGTGGCAGCCCCGCCATGGGAAGCGCTGCAGACGCCGGTGCAGCTCATGCACATCCCTCCAGCTCCTGCCGCCTGAAACCAGATCCCTTCTGGGCTCAGGAATGCAGGAATATGTATCACTTCCTGCATGACTGAACAGTTTCCCCGCTGCCTTCCACACTCTCCCGTTTCTCCCACAGTTCCTCCACCCCGCGTCAGAGGGCTGGGGCCACAGCGTCTGTCGGTAACGCTCGTTTTGAAGCTCGGGGCTGGTGAGCTTCAGGCTGCAGCACGAGGCCGGGCTGTGCTGGCAAGAGGGAAGCGTGACCGGTAGCTGCAAACCTGCCAGTCACACACAGCAAACAAAGACTCCTTCCACCGAGGACTGAGGAGAGCCCTCGAATGACGCGAGCACGGCTCAGGCGCCACGGAACACGACATCCCCCAGCAGCCAGGCGGCACGGTGCTGGCAGACACGAGCTGCTTGCTGAACAGGTGTCAGCCGAACAAATGCTTCACCAGGAGCTGGATGCAGACACAGGGAAGTGCTCACAGCTGTGCTCCGCAGAGCTGGTCGCAAAGCAGCCACCCTCAACAGGCAGTGCCTGCCCCAAAACGAAGTTGCAAACATCTTCCTCTTTCATTCCTACAGCAGCTATGATCAGAGGGCATCCCACCACTCCCCCCTGCACACCCGCTGGCAAACTAGCTTCTCCTTAATAGGGTGGGCTTGGGCCACCCTTCAGATGGGCGCTGCCTGCCACCAGACTGGTTTTCAAACGGACTTCCCATTTCACCCGTGACATCTGTCCCAGTGGCCAGCAGGCCTGACGAGCAGAGCAAACGGAGGTCGAGGTCCTTCTCCTGACCCACACGCGTCCCCCACCACTCTGGCAGGCTCCCGGCCCCAAAAAGCCTGTCCTCAAGCTGCAGAGAGCAGTTCTGATTCCCAGGGCGAAGGGAAGTCGTTTGCTGGAGGTGCCTGGCATCACTCGCCTGCCTCTTCTGTGCCTGCACCGCAAAGCCGGGCGCTGCACGCAAAGCGCCTCGCCCAGCCCCGCGGGCGCCTTCACCGCCGAGACAAAACAAGCTTTCATCAGGCAGAGTCTGCACCAGCTTCACTCCCGGGATGAAACAGCATCCCAGCTGCTTAAACGAGGAGGTGGGGAAAGGGGAAAGAAAATATCCAGGGCCTGGGACCACAAAGGCGGCACTGGGAAACGAGCGGGGACCCGGAGGGTGCTAGCGAGAGCTGCAGGCAGCTCCTCCCAGGGCTGTTCCATGCCATCAGCGCAGATGTTCACAAGCCACCTGCAGGTGTGAGCTGTCTGCTGGAAGGGCTTTAGCCTTTCACCTTTGGAAAGGAAGGAGCTGAGGTAAGGGGCTTGGCTGGCCTGGAGAGGGCTGCTGCAAAATCCCTGGGGTGAATTCCGCTTCCGCGTGACACGGTGACCCAGGGGATGTGCTTCGTGCCAGAGTTTGACCTCTTCTGGTCTGCCCCATACTCTGGCTGCCCCATATTAACCAGGCATTGAGTAACTGCAAACCTTCAAGTGCCAGGAGAGAAAACCCCATCACCACAACCAAGAGACCAGGCTGGATCCCGTGACCACATGATGCCCAGGGATTTCTCACAAGCCTCACAAGAAGAAACTTCTCGCCCATCATTTTAAGGTTTATGAGCTTCATTCCTTACGTCAACTCCCTTCTTGGGCCATGACTCAGCTCAAAAGGGCAATTTCCTTCCTCTCCCAGACATGTTTCCTGCGATGCTGAACACTCTGGGGTGCCAGCACAGCTGCTGGAGAGCACCTCAGGCGAGATACCTGCAACGGCAACTCTCTGCAGGAAGAGATAAGCCATTACCAATACCAGCAGACAGCCCCCAGACTGCCAGGAGGGACCGGACACAGGTCCACGAGACAGCGGGGCGGGGGGCAAAGATGCCCCTGGCGTCTTTGTGCCCCCAGCGTGCTGTTTACAAACCGCAGCGCCCTGGGTAACGCTTCTGCAAACCCTGCCTCTGAGAGGCAATTCTGAAGGCAACGCAAGCGGCAAACTTCTGCTGAAGGAAGCTGTCGGAGCGGTGCGTTTCCAGCCCCGTACCAGGGCAGCCAAAAGCCAGCCCCCAGCGCTCCGCGTGGCTGCAGCGAGGCGCCGGGACCGCAGCCTGGCAGTGCCCCCTCGTGGGGGCCGCTGCAGCTCTCCGCCAGCACTCAGGGACGCCCTGCGCTCCTGCTGCTGAAATCTAGGGCTGAAACTCCTGATCGCACGGCTTCTGCAGAGGAACGCGAGTTCTGCACAAGCTTCCAAACCTACGCGACGGAAGCTGCACTGAAATAGCAGCATTTGGGGAAGACGCGCGCATCGTGCTGAAAATCTGATTTGGGGCCACAACAGCTCCTCGCTTCAGGCGATCGCTTTGATTGACTGTGACTATATAAAACCTGTCTGGTTATCATCGTGGTTATGGAAGCGCTGACACACAATTAATCGCTCTCCTTCCAGAATGCAAACCAACATCAAATCAAAGCATCGGGAGACAGCAGTCCCACCCTCCACCAGCAGCTGAAGGGTGCCATAGCCACCGAAGGCCTTTTGATTGCAATGAAAACCCATTCCCCAGGCCAACACCACTCCGTGACGTCTTCACCCTGCTCAACTGACCTCGCCACGCTAGGCTGTAATTTGGAATTTGTAGCACAGGGATGTGTGAAATCACCGGGGAGCAGCAGGAAAGACAGGGACATGAGGTGCCTGCCTGCAGCAGACACCCCAGGCTACCTGCGCTCAAATCCCTGCTGCCAATGTGTCAGCCATCTGTCCTCACAAGGCAAGGAGAATGAAACACAAAGGTGATACCCTGGAAGGAGAAGAGGCTCTAAACTGGAGAAAGATGGATTTTAAGGGTGGACTATTCGGGGGACAAATAATTGGTCGGATGGGTTGTGGGCAATGGCTCTACGTCCAGGTGGAGGCCGGGCTCGAGCGATGTCCCCCAGGGGTCCGTCTTGGGACCGGGGTGGGATCCAGTGCACCCTCAGCAAGTTTGCAGACAACACCCAGCTGAGTGGTGCAGCTGACACCCCTGAAGGAAGGGATGCCATCCAGAGGGACCTGGACAGGCTGGAAAAGTGGGCCCACGAGAACCTGATGAGGTTCAACAAGGCCAAGGGCAAGGTGTTGCGCTTGGGTCGGGGCAATCCCAGCTCTGTGCACAGACTGGGAGAAGAACTCACTGAGAGCAGCCCTGCGGAGAAGGACTTGGGGGCCAGCCGTATCCCGGGCTGCACCAAGACGGGTGGCAGCAGGGCAGGGCACCGTCCCCCTCTGCTCTGCCCTCGTGAGGCCCGCCCTGCAGTGCTGCGTCCAGGCCTGGGGCCCCCAGCACGAGGAGGACGTGGAGCTGCTGGAGCAGGGACAGAGGAGGCCACGGGGATGCTCAGGGGCTGCAGCACCTCTGCTGTGGAGAAAGGCTGAGGGAGCTGGGGGGGCTCGGCCTGGAGAAGAGACGGCTCCGGGGAGACCTCACTGCGGCCTGCCAGTGCCTGAAGGGAGCTGATAAACAGGAGGAGAGCGACGTGTCCTGTCACTGTCTGCCCGTGTAAGGAGGGGGAATGGCTTTAAACTAAAAGAGGGGAGATTTAGGTCAGATGTGAGGAGGAAATCCTTCACTCAGGGGTGGTGAGGCCCTGCCCCAGGCTGCCCAGAGCAGCTGTGAGCACCTGGGGGTGCCCAAGGCCAGGCTGGGTGGGCCCTGGGCAGCCTGATCTGGGGGGTGGCAGCCAGCCCCTGGCAGGGGTTGGGGCTGGGGGTGGCTTTGTGGTCCCTTCCAACCCAGCCGTGCTGTGGTTCTGTGACACACACGCCCTGCAGAGATTGTTTGCAAAGCAAATCTCACAAGCTAATGGATTAGCTGACACCACTGACAGAGCTGACGAGCCTTGAGGCGCACAGGCCCTTCTTTCAATCAAGGACTCACCGCTCAGCTCGGGGGGCGGGTAGAGGCGGTACGTGCTGTAGATGTCGTTGGACATCTGCAGCTCCAGCTTGGTGTGGTTCTTCAGCAGTTCCTCAATCTTCTCCTCCTGGAAGGGGGTCTTCTCCAGGATCAGGACAGCGTCTGTCTCCTCTCCCGAGGGGCCGGTCACCTGGTGCAGGTGAAGCAGTCAGTACAGAGGGACCTGGCACTGGGACCCCAAAGCCCCCCCAGCTAAGCCTCCCATCAGGCAGCACATGCCAAAAATAAAAAATAACAATGGCATTTTTGCCCCAAAACACAACAATCAGCTTCCCGATGGGGAACGCAGGGTGGGCAGCTGGGTTCTGCGGAGTGGGATTTTTGGATGGCCGCAGGGCGGAGCACGTGGGGACCCGTGCAGCGCCACCTGCCGCCCCCGGCACCCCCGGCAGCGCCCAGACCCGACCGAGGGGGCGGCTCGGGCTGGGGGGGACCTCACAGCCCACCCACCCCCA
>VXAV01004398.1:187770-204316 GCA_013399715.1 Alectura lathami
TGCGGGTTTTTTTATTATTTTTATTTTTTTTTTTTTTTTTCAGGCTGAGGTGGGACAGTGGGGACAGGAGGCAGCCCTGCAGCCTGGCGTGGTGGCACTGCAAGCAGAACACAGCTGCCCTTTGGGGGGATTGCCCCCCGCCACGCTGGGGCTAGGGGAGCCCATACCCAGCTGCTGAAATTCCCACTTTGTGCCCCAAAACAGCCAGCCCCCCCGCCATGGCACGCCCCTCCATGACCTCAGCCCCTGTGCCACTGCCCTGCAGAACCACGGCAAGAGCTTGGAGCCCGTTGACTTCCGATGGACCAGGTCCTGGAAGGGGCGAGGAGTCCCACTTGTGGGATTCTGGCCTTTCAACACGCAGACCGACCCAGCCAAAGGCAAGCAGGAGGCTCCGTTTTCCCACATCACCCCCTCCGACCCCCGGACCCGGCTCCCTCCCCCCAGCAGGGCCAGGCCCCTTCCCAGCCACCATCCCTCGCCGAGCCCCACGCGTGGATCAGCACGGCGTGCGGGGCCCTCAGCACCATCCCGCCCCGCCTGGCCCTTCTCCTGAGCCGGGAGCGGCCGTTCAGCTGCAGCTGCCACCCCGCAGCCCGAGCGATGGGGACAGCCGGGACGCGAGGTCCCCTCGGCTTGCAGGTGCCACCCTGCCGCCCCGGCCCCTTTCACTTCCCCTTGGCACAGCCTCCAGGGCCCCCTCGGAGCCTTCCCACGAGTTGTTCCGCCTGCATCAGCTGCGTCCCCAGAGCTGCGTCTACCGCCCCAAAGCATCGCGAGAGTGGTGCTAATTCTGCACTGGCTGTCGCAGGGGCACCGAGCTGCCTCTCTTCTGCCTGCTGCAGCTCCTGTGGGATGGGCAGCGCTTGGGATGCAGCCAGGGGCGGCTCGCTGGCTTCCTCGTGGGTTCCCCTAGCTGAAATGCGTCAGGCTTTAAGCTGTACTTCTTGTTTTATCCCAGTATCTTCAAGCTGCTTAATTTAGAAACAGGTCTGAATTGGGCCCTCACTGACAGCACTCAAAGGAACTAAAAACAATTGATGAGCGGTGGAGCACCTCTGCTGTGGAGAAAGGCTGAGGGAGCTGGGGGGGCTCAGCCTGGAGAAGAGACGGCTCCGGGGAGACCTCACTGTGGCCTGCCGGTGCCTGAAGGGAGCCGGGAAGAGAGTGGCTGGTGACGTGGGCAGACAGGTACAGGACAAGGGGGAATGGCTTTAAACTAAAAGAGGGGAGATTTAGGTCAGGTGTGAGGAGGAAATGATGTACCCGGAGGCAGTGAGGCCCTGCCCCAGGCTGCCCAGAGCAGCTGTGGGTGCCCCATCCCTGGGGGTGCTCAGGGCCAGGCTGGGTGGGCGCTGGGGTTGGGGAGCTGTGTGGTCCCTTCCAGCCCCACCATGTGGTGGTTCTCCGTGGCTCTGGGATATGATTCTCTGAACTTGCACAGGACTCCCTAGCTAATGAGCTCTGTGCTTGGAGCCTTTCATTGGATTGATACGTGGATGCTGCAGCTCTGGATTTTGCAGACAGAAGCATGGCAGATCTGCTCCGTGCTTCTGCACGCCGCGTGGCTGAGCCTAGCCAGACGCGTCAGTGGACTCCTGCTCCACAATGCGCTTTGCCTGCCAGAAGCTCAGCCTTTTGGTCTCTAAGAACTCTGACGTGAAAGATGGGCTGTGCCTTATGGTGTTGAGCTGTACCCTGTTGTTATTTGTGGGATCTGCTTATTTCCACCCCAGCTGCAGCATCCTCTTAACCCTGAATGCAGCTGTCACAGAGCAGCCCCTCGCTGAGCAGCGCTGAGTTGGAAGAACACCGTTTTTAATTTGCTAACGCTTTCAATGTCTGCTATCACATGGGTGCATGTGTGCTCTGTGTCAATGCCAGCATTAATTTCAGAACTAAAAGCAGGAAGTCACACTGCACTGTCCCTTCTTTTACCTCAGCTGCCTTCTTGCCTCCTGCTTCACTGTTCTGCTTTTAGCAATGAATGAATCAGCAAACTCCTCCCCACAGTCAGCAGCAGATGTTGTACCACGGCGGCTTTGGGAGGAATTAACACATCTCCTGGGTGTGGAGGGGGAAGGAGAGCCCTGCAGACCTGTCCAGAGGCACTGGGAGCAGTGGTTCTGCACTGCCGTAAATAGATGCAGGGCGAAACGGGGCTGTGGCAGGAGGGCAGCTGAGCCAAGAGGCTGCAGGGCAGTGTTTGTGCTGTCTGCAGCACTCTGCACTGCAAACACCGGGAAAGTTCAGGACACCGGGGGCAGGCAGACTGGAGAACTGCTTCTTATCTACCAAGTGCGCGGTTTTTTTTCCTTCGTGGGACGCTCGCCGCGTGGCCTAGTCCCCGTGCAGGACTTTCCGTGCAGCCGCGCTCTGGGGTGACGCTGTTTGATTGCAGGCACCCGGCCAGCCGGTGCTTGTGCTAGCGTGATGCGTCCCCTGGAGAGCAGACCTTCTCCCGGGCTGCGGAGCTGGAGGTCTGCATTTCCCGCCTGGATTTCCAAGACCTGTTCTTCAGAGAAGTGATCTGTAGCTGGGAGCAGCTTTGCTGTTGTTAGAGCTCTTGTTTGTTTTCTTTTTGGTTATCTGCAGTAAGCAGAGACGAGGACTGAAGGTCGTGGTGTTAGGAAACTGTGTCTTGGTAACGATAAAGAGCATTTTTTCCTAAGTTCAAAATGACGTTTGAAACGTCCGTAGTGCTTCAGAGTCACTTAGAACTTAAGCTGACTCCTCCGTTCGTGCTGCTCAGAATGCTGCGTACCCGTGAGAGGAGCGAAATGCGAGCGGTGACCGCTGGTTTGCGAACGAGCAGAGCGCGGGGCAGCCTGGGTGGGGCTTTGTAGAGGTGGGAGGCAGCCCTGGAGCCTGCCTCCTCGCCTGCTGACGGCTTTTAAAGCTTTTATCTTAGACCTGGACTTCAAAAGCCCGGTTATGTCAGGAGCTGAGGCGTTTCAGGAGGCAGGCTGCGGCTCCTGCTTAGCCCTCCCCGGTGCTCCAGCGCAGCGCAGGCTTTCCAGAAGGGGTGAGGGATGGAGCCTGGCAAGCGCGCTGTGCCATAGCCCCGCCCGGGGAGAGTTGGCGTGTCCTGGTCTCGTCGTCCAGCACGAAGAGCCGACAGTTTTCTAGGTTCCTGGGACAATTTCTTAAATTCTTCCTGCTAACACAGCACAGCTGGGGTTCCACACGAGGCCACATCCCACCGAGTGCGGGCATGCGGTAGGTTGGATACTCCTTCCCTCATCCCCAGAGAGTGAAACACCCCCAGCAGACTTTTCTAGCCAGCAATAATCTTGATGTACTTCCTCCCTCCTGCTTCCTCTGAACCGCAAGTGATGCTGCTGTGGAAGGTGCCGTACCTTCGGGCTCCAGGTGGCTCGTGGCCCGCAGCATTTAAAAGCCGCCCGCGGTGCAAAGCAGCCAGGCAGCTTTACCACCCTCTGCCATTTAAGAACAGCCAAGGAGGTGGATGGGAGCCAAGGAGCAAAGTGCAGCAACAAGGAAGTGCAATTCTTGGCTCAGAGGTGCCGCTGCTGAGATAGCAGGCGGCGGCGCTGCCCGCCCGGTGCGCGCTGGCTGAGCGCAGCCCTTGGTCTGTTCTGCCCTGTGCTGCGCAGCCTGGTGACTGTGCTTGTGCTGATCTGTCTGCTGTAGGAACCGGCTGGCCTCTGCGGTGAGCCTGGGCAAAGAGGCATTACCGGAGGGTGGAGAGCCACCTGCAGAAAAGCCCAGGTAAACTGCGTTATGCCCCAGTGGATTTTGTCTAGCACGAGCCTTCTCCCATAACCTCGTGGTGCTCTTTAAAGGGAGCGACACTGGGCACACAGCTTCAGCAGTCGTTGCAGCTGCTGGTCCAGGAAACACGTGCTGTCTCTAGCTGTGCCCTCTGAGCAGCGTTTCCCCGTGGTGTGTGGGGCAAAGGCCTTGATGCTGAGCATGTGCCAAAGCACTGCTTGCTGCTGGTTCCCTGACCCCTCAGCCAGGGTTCGTGCTGCACAGAGAGCTTTGTTTTGCTGCTCTGGCTCCATGGCTCTGTTTGACATTAAGGCACACCTGGAGGTCACTGAGGGCTGCAAAGGAGCAGCTGCTTCCCCCAGAGAGCTGCCTTCCGCCAGTCCGATGGATTTCTGGAGTACACTCTCCGTGGGGCCTCTGTCTCGAGTTTGCTCCAGTGACTGAAATCTGTGTGGTGTTTCCTCTCCTGTTCTTGCTACATGTCATGTGTTTGCAGACAAAAATGATCCTCCCCCCAAGCTGCTGCTGTGCCTGGTGGCAGGGGTGCTCTGGGCAGCTGCCGTCACCCCAGGCAGCTTGCCACCAGGCACAGCGCGGTGGGGAGGGGTGCATCCCCTTGAGAAAGCGCAGTGCAGGTATAAAGCTAGGGAGCAGGGAGGGGAGGAGTAGCAATTCGCTGTCCTGACATTGCAAGCCTCTGTGACACTGCTCTGTGGAGCTGAGCGCTGTCCCTCACGGACACCGAGCTGCCTCTCTCCTGCTCATCAGAGAACCCTGATGGGTGTTTTGCTGCAAAACTGAGGCAGAGTGCCTGCCTTGTCCTCGGTCTGCACGTGCCCCAGGATGTCCCTTTATGTGGGATGCTACCAGCTGCGCTGCTTTCTCCTCTTGCAGGGAGCTGCTGCCAAGCCTGAAAATCAAGAAGCCTCGGGAGCTGGTTCTGGTGGTCGGGACAGGGATCAGCGCCGCGGTTGCTCCCCAGGTCCCAGCGCTGAAGTCCTGGAAGGCTTTGGTCCAGGCCCTTCTGGATGCTGGTGTTGACTTGGATCTTCTGCCAGATGAAGAGAGCCAAGGGTTTCAGAAGCGTCTCCACGAAGACAAGAACCTGGTCCGTGTCACCCACGACCTTATCCGGAAGCTGTCTCCGGTGAGCGCGCTCGCAGCGGGGCATGCAAACGCCCCGGTGTCCCACCCTGAACACGGCAGCTGGCTGCCGGAGGCACAGTCCTGCATTCCCACGAGCCGCTGCGCTGAGTTCCTGAGGTGGTGCTTTGGGCCTGGTGATTCTGGGCCAGATCTGGCTTTGGGTGCAACCAGGAGCTCAGACAGCTGTGTCCCCTGCACAGCCCCGTGCGCTGCGTGGTTCTCACTCTCAGGGTCTGAAGAGGCAGGCTCTGCAGTGAACACCAGGCTCCGGCGTGTCATGTTGGGCTTACTGGGGAGGGTGCCCGACTCAGTGCAGTATGTGGAGGGCAAGGTAAAGGAGTGACACTCCTTTACTTATTTGTGACCTCCAGAGCTGAGCTGGTAAGTCTGGTCGGAGCAGTGCTCTGATGGATGTCTCAGACATTCTTGTGGTCTTGCTCTTTGACCTGAAAATAAATCTGATTCGAGTGCACTGCGCTTGCCTTGCAAGGACCCATAGCTTTGCAGAGCTCCTCAAGAAACACGTGGGCAGTTGTTGTGTGTTCACTTGGCATGCAGTATGAGAAGCCAGGCTCTGACCTTAATCTCTCTGCCTCTCAGCGCACAAGCAACGTTCGCTCCACATTTTTCAAAGACTTTGTTTGTACCAGGTGTTTTATGACCTGGAATCTCAAATGGAAGATTCTGGGAAACGGCTGCTTCAGTCAGTGCTCCACCTGGTGGAGAACGGGGCACTTGTGCTCACCACCAACTTCGACAACCTGCTGGAGCCGTACGCTGCGCACCAGGGGAAGCAGCTGGAGTCTCTCGACCTGAAAGATGACAAGAAGGTAAAATCTGGTGGTTCTTAGTGTCAGGGCTGAGCTGGGACAACACAGGACAGTGGCAGCTGCAGGATGTGCTGTCCTGCCCACGTAAGGGGGTTGTGCTGAGCAGACTGCAAACTGAGGCTCCGACAATCTGGGTCAGTGAGCAGAGGAGTGAAGACACAGGCTTGTTTCTGAAGTGCTGTGCTTACTGGCTGACACCCAGTGCTCAGGAGGAGCCTTGATGCCTGGTGTTGCTTGGATCCCTGTCCTTGAAACTTGCGGCTTGGCCTTCCCCATCTGCCCCAGGCCTTCAGCCAAGCAGAAAATCAGCCTGGCACACGGTGCAGTGCTCTGCAGCACCTGCCCCCCACACCCTCGCGCTGTGGGTTCTGTTTGTGGGGAGCACGGTGTCCTGTCTGGGTGCTGTGAGGGACCTGGCCTCTTTCCACTCTGACTCATTTCTGTGCTTCGCATTTCCTATGTGACCTCTTAATCTGCACAGCAGTACAAATAAGTGTTGTAATTATTGCAAGCTTAAATGAGCTATGGTCTGTAGGAGTAAACCCAGAGCCTAGGAAGTGGCTTTCCGAAATGAAGGTCAGCTGATGAGCTTTCTCAGAGCCTGGAGGGGCCAAGAAGTGAACTCTGTGAACTCAAGAAACATCCTGACATACTGTTTAGGGCTTTTCCCCTTTTTCTGCTGAGTCTGATGCATTGATGGGGTCTTTCATTCAGCTGAAGTGCTGAACCAGACAAGCAGAGGCTGCTGAATCCATGACCCCTTGAGGAGACAAGATGGAACGTGAGAAAGAAGCTGCCTCTTTGAGAAGCTTCTCCAGAATTGCCACTTCAACAGCACATCATCCAGCGCTGGAGGAGGTGGGAAGAAATTCCCCGAGCAGGAGAAGCAGAAGACCTTAGTGAGGGATATCCCACAGCAGCTGGGTGGAAGCTCTGCTGGATGCACTCTTATTGCAGGTGCTGGAGTGGGCGCAGGAGAAGAGGAAGCTCAGCGTCCTGCACATCCACGGCGCGTACACCAGCCCCAGTGGCATCGTGCTGCACGTCGCCGGCTACCAGAACGTGCTGCGCAACACCGAGGCCATGGTGAGGGGGGGCCTCGCCGGGTCACTCCCTGCTCTGAAAGCAGAGAACCGTTTGCAGCCTGCCCTCGCTCGGGTTTGGCAGAGCAGTCAGCTGCCCCTCGCTGCGCCCTGTGGTTGCTCCTCAAAACATGCCTTCGCTGCCTTGAGGTGGAGTATTTCGAAGCCTCTGTGTGTATAAAAGCCCCACGTCTGGCAGGCCTGTGTGAAAACTGAGCATAGATTCAGCTGAGCTTGAAACATGAAGTTAGATGCTTGTTTTATGCAGGTTATCAGCCCTGAACATTGTTAAATAGAACAAAGGGGACGAACTCCTGAGCAACTCATCTGTAGGCAGCCAGCCTGCAAGAGCACCTCACCACAGTTGTGTTCAGGCTGAGCGAATGATGGCACTCCTGAAGAGTCTCACAAATTAGCCAAATACTCTTTGCTGTGAAGCAAAAGTCGGACCTGGAGCACTTCATGCCAGTGCGGCGAGGGGACGTGGATGAGTTCAAGATGCTCCGTGAGAACTTGCTGGACAAGGGCATCAAGGTGATCTCCTACGGGGACGAGTACACAGACCTGGGTACACAGGACTGGGCACTTGTGGGCGCCTGCTGTCCCGACACCTCAGCTGAGTCTGTGCCCAGGGCGTTCCGGGCTCACTGTTCGTTCACAATGCCCTGCATGCTACTCAGACTGAGCTAGTGCTTTAACAAAGGAGGTCTCACACTACTAAATCGTAAAAAACAGAAAAAGAACTGAGCTTGCTAGCCAGAGCCTTGCTGCTGTGTGTTCTGAAGGTAAAACCCAGCCAGGAGAGCCCATCACGTGGAACTACTGAGTGCTGAAGGGCTGCGTTCAGTGGCACTGATGGCTCCTGAAGTGCCCTCAGCATCCCCCCCTCCCCGCAGGAACGCAGGCTGGGTGCTCCCACTGCTCTCCTGCCCTTCCACCCAGCGCTTACGCTCTGCTCCGTTCCGCGTGTTCCTAAGGAGGGACAACAGCTGAAGGGCTCCGCTGCTGCCCACACCGAGATAAAAGGTAAGAGAGCAAGAGCAGGGCCAGCTCCTTGGGCACAGAGCCAGGGCACTGTGCCTGCCTGCCCTTCCCTCCCTGCAGGATGCAGCACATGAGCCCAGCCCAACGCAGAGCAGTGCTGCGGGTCGCTCACCCACGGGGCACCTGCAGACCCCAGGGCCGGGCAGGGGAGGAGCAGAGCCTGCGCCCAGAGCTGCTGCTCGCCCGCCCTGAGCCTGGCTGGGACGCGCAGGCACGAGCCAGGGCTGGACAGCATCCTCACCCTGCTGCCTGCCTGAACGCAGTTGTTGTCTTGTTTATCAAGGTTGCATTTGCCTGGGGAGTGGGGGCTCCCCGCCTCGACTGCAGCCTCCTGCAGTTTCATACTTAGTGCTTTTGTATGCTGTACTTCCACTTACAAGCGAAACTTGAGCAGTTTTTTTACTTGAAGCTCTAGTTTTCTAGCCCTTTCTTTATACTTTATACACTACTTTGTATGTTGAAGCTTGTATTAAAGGCCTGTTGGTTCTGTTACCCCTCGTGGCTACCGTTTGGTTTCTGCTCCAGCCCTGCACAGCCTGAAGCCAGAGGCAGGAGCCTGTCTCCCCCGTGAGGAGGAAACGGGTCAGGGGTGATGGCAAGTTATTTGTACACAGACAACAAATTATGAAGTTTATTTATATAAATTATGTCTCTTAGCAGACAGCATTCAATTTATTGCACTAGAGCACATCTGCAATACAGAGCTACAAGACATTGTCAGAGAGTTTTGTATTATTCAATGTAGCACTTTAGACCAGGATCAAGAGGCACTCTAAGGGGGGAGAAAGGGCGCAGGGAAGCAGCAAGCAGCCACCATCTTCCAGTATTTTTTTTTTTTTTCCCCTTTTGCTAGAGTATTTGAGGCAGCAAATAACACTGAGGCCAGTGGGCAGAAGATGCACATGGGCACGCTGCCCTCCTCTGGCTGGCAGAACCACCAGGATTATCACACCAAGCTGCCGCAGCGCTCCAGCTCCTGCGGCAAAACCCCGTGACAACAGAAATAGGGACCTTAAGGCAATTTAATGTCTCCCCTCTAGCCCCTGCTTGCCCAGCACAGGGGCAGGCTGTTGCAATTTTTGGTTTATCAACTTTGGTGAGCTGCTGCAGCCAAAGCCAGCAGCACTGTGAATGGTCAGATAGCCCAAAGCTGTCACTGAGCAGCAGCTGTCCCTGTTGTCAGAGTGCTCACCTACCCTGAGCCCCACAGAAGTCACAGCTGCACCTTCCTTAGGCTGGGCTGGAAATCAGGAGCAGCTCAGGGCTCAGTCACCACCTTCAGCATCCCCCAACAGCGCACAGATGCTGCTGGTAACCGGACAGCCCCAAAGCACAGCGGGTCCCGCATCGCCACTCCTACAGCATGAACAATACAAAGCTCTGGCGTCAGCCTCCGCGTGAGGGAGGCCGAGTTACTCAAACAGAATGAAGGGATCCAGGGGAGGGCTGCACTGGGCAAAGCCCCAGAACTGCTCAGGGAGGAGCGCTCCAGCTGGAGAAGACAGCTTGTATCCAGAAATCAACTGCAGTCCATAAATACAGCAGGAGAGCGCGGACCTAACTGGAATAAGCACGATGTGATCAGACAACAGCTCCCTTCCAGGCGGGCAGCAGAAGTGCAGCCCCCATGCCTGCATCCCTTCATGCTGCTTTGCGCTACACTGGAAAGTAACTAGTCAGTCACAGGGTAAAGCATGTTCTTCTGAGACATCTGCAAACAGCAATTTGGTGTAACAGTTGGTTTTAGGCCTTCATGAGCGCTGCGACCACAGCCTTGGCATTAAGGCTCCGCAGATCACAGTAGGTCTGTCCAGTACCAACGAAAACGATGGGCTTGCTCGTGATGTAGGTCATGGAGATGGCAGCACCCACCTACCGAGGACAAGCACCGTTAGCCAGGGCCAGCTGGGGCTGTTCTGCCAAAACCCCATGCCTCCTGCTCCTACAGCACCTGCTGCTGCAGAGGAATGCTTCCAGGTCACTGTGGACTTCATGAGGAGAGAAAAAAGGCCCCAGAAATGCAACAAAATGGTCAAAAATGAGCCTGAAACTCTGGATTTTGGAGAACAGAGACGCACAGGCTGCTCCCCAAGGCAGCAGGCACCTCATGCCCTGTGCTTTGCTCCGCCAGCAGGAGGCTGTGGCACCGTCTACAGCCACAAGTCACCTCCCACCAGGACTTTACCTTCTCCAGATGGCACTCCCCATGCTGCGTAAGCAGGTTCACCCTGATTTAAAGCACCCTTATTGCGCGTGCCATTTACCGCAGGCTTCGAGGGCCTGATCTGTGCCACGCTACCCTGCGAGCCACTTGGGGTGTGCTGCAGCTCTTCCACCACCTCCTCCCCTGGGAGCACAGCAAACATTCAGCATCCCTGTACTTCCCAGATCTGTACGGTCCCAATTCCACACGCCCCAGTTCAACACTGAAAAGCAACCGGGACGCCTCACAGCTATTTCTCCACGTGGGCAGAAATTAGTCTGCTTCATTTTGTTTACATGGCCAAAGGGTGTGGAAATGCAGAGGACAGCCCCCAGGACAGTGTGGGAATGCCCCTGGTTTGCTGACTGCATCTCTCTTCCCTCCCGCCACCAACAGGAAGCACTGCGTGAGGCTGAGGTTAGAGAAGTCCCTCCTGGGGCCCCAAACGCTCCCCTTACCTTGTCATCAATGGTGTCAAACTTGGTGAGCACAATCCCATCGATGAGCCGGGGTGTCTGGGCCATGGAGTGATCAGCCAGAGCCTTGTTGAACTTCACCTGAGGAAGAGAACGCACTCAAACGCACTGTGCATGCCAGCACTGTCTGAAACACCTCCCATAAAGCCTGCAGGCGCCTTCTGCTCTCATCTGTCCTTCCAGGAAAGGAACTCTTGGCACTCACCAGCTGATCCACAGCCTCATTTCCCACCAGAGCCTCCCCAACGAACAGGACCAGGTCAGGAGCGTTGACCGCAATGAGCTTCGCCAGAGCTGTCATCAAGGGCGCGTTGTCCTGCATGCGGCCCGCCGTGTCCACCAGCACCACGTCGAAGCCCTGGTTACGAGCTAGGGGATGGGGAGAAAGTATAAGCAGGAGGAAGCCCCGGGCTCCCAGATCAGCGCCCCCTCCTGCCTCCAGCTCCTTCGTACCATAGGAGATGGCCTCCATGGCGATCCCCGCTGCGTCCTTCCCGTAGCCCTTCTCGTAGAGCTGCACCATGGTGCGCCCGCCGTGGCTCTCCGGGGGGTGCAGGGCATTGAGGCGCCGCGCATGGGTGCGGAGCTGCTCCACTGCTCCCGCACGGAAGGTGTCGCAGGCAGCGATGAGGACGCTGAACCCGTTCTCGATGAGCCAGAACGAGATCTGCAGCGAGGGAAGAGCCTCGTTAGCAACCACGGCCTGCGCTCAGCACCCCTGTCCCAGGGGGCAGCAGCACCGTGCCCTACCTTGGCCAGGTTGGTGGACTTCCCGACGCCGTTGACACCGCAGAAAGTGACCACGTAGGGCCGGCGGTGACGCTGGGCATCCATGACATCCCGCAGGACGTCCACGCGGCGCTGGGGCTGCAAGATCTGCACGAGAGCCTCCTGCAGGGCCTGCTTCACTGTTGAGGTCACCGCTGGGAAAAAGGAGGTGAAGGGAGAAACTGTCACAGCTGGAGAGCACTGCAGGGAAGCCCTGAGCCCCAGCCACCGCCATCAGGATGCCGGGAGGACCCCTGGGTGTCACAGAACATTGCTCAGTTTAACAAGGTTGGCAGGAGACAGAGGCCTCCAAGAGGCTTTCCTCTTTTTGCAAAACAGCTGGCGCTCGGACCTCCCAGCCTTACTCAACAGAAGCAGAGCAGCAGCAACCGCTGGCACTACCCACTTTCGGGTGAGCACCAGGTCAGGAAAGCAGGGCCAGCAAGGCTCTCACGCCAAGGAGCAACACAAGCGCAGCGCAGGCACTTACTGGTGAACGTTCCCATCACTTTCCCTTCCAGTTTCTTGGCCACCGATTCACAGAGCTGGACCGCAATCTCAGCTGCGACGTTTTTTGCTTTGGGAGAGAGAGAGGAGAGCGGGGTTGGCGGGGCTGAACGGGCGGCACACACTGGACAGAGGTGTCCCAGCGGGCCCCGGGAGTTTGGTGGATCAGGGGAAGGATGGAGCTGAAGAATGCCCTCTGGGTTGCACTGCTGTCCCCTCCTGCTGTTGAGGATTCCCCCCGAGGCGAGGCCAGAACCTGCTACACCCCGTCAGCAAGAACTGCCCAAACCATGGCCCCTATCCCCCTGTGGAGCCCACCCAAAGGCGTGCAGCACTGGGGAACCACCTCAGCCCTGCCTGACCTGTTCAGACGAACCCATGCATCACGGACCCGGGCATACCGATCAAGTGATCTTTCATCTTCTCCAGGACCGGGTCCATGTCCTCTCTGGTCAAGCTCTTGGAGCCCACCAGGCCTCTCAGCATGCCAAACATGCCCCCCAGGCCACCTTTCTTTGTGCTGCACAGAAGCAGAGTAGTTACCTTAGGTGTGAGCTGCACAGTGCATGCAACAGCCAGCAGCAGGGAGAGGCAGGAGCCTGTCACAGTGGCAAATGCACCGATGTCTCCCCATTGCAATACTGGTTAGACTGGAAGACGAGTTTATGCGAGGGAAATCACAGCGGGTAGCGATCGGGGGCCACATGAGCCTCCTACCTGGGTTTTGAAGTGTTCTGAATAACCTTCTCCTCTTCGGCTTCTTCGTCACTCTCATACTCAAGGTCATAGAGGCGGCCGGGCTCCCGATTTCGATCCCCAAGGGCCTGCAAGGGGAAGGCAGCACTCTGAGAAGCAGCAACTGCTAAATTCATCCTCCCAGCTTGCTTTCATTGCCACCACCATCGGTTACAGTCAGCAGCAAAGGCAGCTCTGCTGAGATCTTTGCCAGAAGGGCTTTGACCCAACCTGTGTGCAAATCTGGTGCTGTCTGCTGCTGTCACAGCGGGAGAAAACTCTCTAGGCAGGAGTTTCACAGGCTGAAGGCTGTGATCCCCTCTTCCAGCATGTTCCCAGCCAGCCACGGAGACCAGCCTGCGTTTGTGACGCCCAGCTGGCTCCAGAACAATGCAGCACAGCAGATGCCGTGACCTGACTTCTCACCAGGTCGGGGTCAAATTCCTCCGGGGGACAGGCCTCCGAGTTCCCGTTGGTAGTGGAGTTGCTGTAATCGAGTACTTTGGCATTAGAGTTCCCCAGGTCCCACACTCGGGGTTTCTTCCCCTTCTCCTTCTGAGCATCAGGCTTCGGAGACTTGCTGCAAGAAAGA
Source organism: Alectura lathami (assembly GCA_013399715.1). Lineage (NCBI taxonomy): Eukaryota > Metazoa > Chordata > Aves > Galliformes > Megapodiidae > Alectura > Alectura lathami. Next base: position 200,889 of record VXAV01004398.1, read on the forward strand.
CCAGAGACATTTTGTTCAGCTGAGCGAAGAACGACCCAAACACCTCCTCAGAAGCTATGAAAATTCAAAGTCCAAGTACCAAAAAAAGAAAAATCACAGCTAAAGCGGGCCGATGCCAAGTCTCCACAGACTTTATCTACCTGAACTTTAGTCCTGTCTCAGGCGCAACACGTCTGAGCCAGATACCAACTCGCCCTTTACTCAGTGGGAAAGGCTCCCCAAAGAGGTCTGGACCCACACGAGGTCTAAACTCTGAACCCAACGCTGTACTTTGAGCACAGTCTGATGGTTAACAGGATAATTTGTGGGGTCACTGAAGCAAAGAGGCTGCAGCATCGCAGAGGGATGGCACAGAGCCTCTTCTGCACTCATCTGAAGCACACTGACTCCCCATGACCTGGCCGTGCCCGTTACCCACCTGGACTTGTCCCCTGCTTTCATGTGTTTCTTGAAGAACTCCTCCCGGTTCCTCTGCAGTATTTCGTCCTTGGTCAGTTCCTCCCTGTCCCCAGCTGCCGAGGGCTGCTTCTCACCTGGGGCTGCTTTACTGGATGTTGTAACAGCTTCAGTTCCTGAAGGGAAGAGCCCCAGCATGAGCTCAGCCTTGCAGAACTAGCAGCAGCCCAGCACCGCACTGCTTGCGCATGGGATGCTCCTCCAGCAAGGCAGAGGCCCCTCCAGCCTCAACTCTAGGGTTTTGGAAGCCTCAAACAAAACAAAAAATTTTATTGCAGCCCAAAGGCAGCTGTATTTGGGATCAGATTTTCCCGAGATCAGCGGTTTATGAACCAGATCTCCCTAAACATCTTTGGGTGTTTGTCATTCCCCGCTTAAGAACCAGGAATACGTGCTAAAAGGCGGTGTCGTTACACCGGAACAGCCTCTGCCTGTCGTTGTCCCAGCTGAAGAGCTTCTGACATCGTGGGGCCCAACCTGCCCCCAGTGCTCGCGGGGAGGCCACACCAGGCCGAGCAGAGCGGGACAATCCCTGCCCTCGCCCAGCAGCACAAGAACACGGTTGGCCCTTTGGGCTCCAGGCCACACTGTGACTCAGACCCAACTTGTCACCCCCAGGGCCCCCAGACCCCTTTCCTGGGGCTGCTCTCCGGCCTCTCCCCGCAAGACTGGGCAGAGAGCCGCGGCTGCCCCGTCACAGGCACAGAACCCAGCACTTGCTCCTGTTGACCTCCATGCAGCTGCTGACCGCCCAGCTCCTCAGTCTGTCAGATCTCTCTGCACTCAGAATGGAGCAGAACCCCAGCAGCGACCGGCGGCCAGCCTGATCTCTGTTTGCTTTGGGCCCAGCCAGCTGTTGCCCCAGGGTGTGGGGCACTTGTCTAGCTGAGTGCTGGATGTGGTGCCCAGGGTACCATGAGAAACAGCAACGAAAGCCCTGCTGAAATCCACAAAGATCACATCTGCTGGCTGCCCGTGGACAGCCGGGTGGGTAACGTTGTTGTAGGAGCTTAACTGGGTGCAGCAGGACTTCCCCTGTGAACCCGTGCTGCCTGGACCAGAGGGCCAGCCAGAGTGAGGCTGGGGTGCTGCCGGAGGATTAGGAAAGCGCAGGCTGGGCCACACGTGACCCACATTTCGCAACTCAGCAGTAGTTACACCCCTCCCGCAGGCACACGCCACCTTTCCCCTCAACTCACCTTCCTTTTTGGAACCTTTGTTCTTCTTGGGCTTGGCTTTCTCCTTTGGTTTCTCCCCTCTGGTCTCTATCATACATTTGACAGTCTTCTGGGACTTCACAGACTGCTCAAACGTCTTCATCACGGTGGGAGCTCGGACCTTACTGCTCTCCTCCGCTTCCCTGGGGAACAACGCCCGTCAGCCTGAACCGCAGCCCCGTGCCCCCCGTCCCCCCAGCTCTCTCTGCTCCAGATGGAGCAACACCAAACAGCTCAGCCTTCCCCACAGACCACTTCTGTCACATTTTGCCCATCACAGCCACAGCCAAAGAGCAGAGCCACCCGCCCCCAGGCGGGAGCTCTGCAGGGGGAGGAGAGCTCCTTACCGGAGGAGGCGCAAAAAATCATCTTTAAAATCAAAGGTGCCATTTAGGAGGCCCAGAGTGCCCTTCTGCTGGAACTCGTTGCGGTACTTGTCCCTGAACTCCTTGTGAACGTCATCTATCAACTTGTCCACGTAGGTCAGGGTCAGGATCTTCTGAAACCCCACCTGCAACAAAGCACAGTGGCAAGGTGTCACGCTAAGCAAACGGCACACGCTTAATTTAAAAATACATATATTAATAGCTACGACATCCAGCTGGCAGCAGGCAGCGCTGACTTCTCTCATTTCAGACACTTGATGCAAGCTCCTTAATTTCAGCCACCAGGTGATGCTTCAGGCTACATTTGCTAACCTGACCTCCCAAGCTTTTAATATGCTCTCAAAAAAAAAAAAAGTGGCACAACACAGAGCTTGGCTTTAAAACATGACACCAATAAGAAGGGGTTGCTGCTTCAGAGCAACAAAGACAGGCACTGAGAGACCAGAGAACCTGTGCTTATCTACAGGCAGGCGGCATGGACTCACGGAGAGCTCAAAGGGAAAAGCATCACGACATTGCCTGGAGACAAATCACGCAGCACCTGAAGTGCTGCCACCGCCTTGCTTAGGAGGCAGCGAGACGATCGTCCCGCAGCGTTACGCACGCAGGAGCAGCCCTGCCCAGAGCTCCCAGCTGCTGGCACCCTGCGTGCAGCTGCCCCCAAGCCATCCCTGTCATGGCTCTGTGTGCCCAGCGCCAGCTGCCCTGTTTGCAGCTCAGATCAACGCCAGCCCAGGGGTGTTTTTGACACGTGGCCCAGCCGCAGCAATTCTCCATGGGCACCACCTCTCCTTGGCGGCACGGGTGGAGGAGGAGGGACGCCAAGGACACTGAGTCCCAGGGGCACCTGCGTGCAAGCTGCCTGTTGCGCCACGCAGCGCTGATCAGCCCTCACCCAGCTACGGTCTGCTTTTTGCGGGGCTGCAGGAAGCCAGGGGAAAGCCTCAGCCCCGCGGGAAAGCAGCAGCCAGCATCTGCGCCCTCCTGGAACTCCAGCCCAGGCCACAAACCTCCCCCGAGCAGCCTCCCAGCCCGAGTGAGCCCCTGGCTGGGGGTTCCGCAGGGCAGGCAGCAGGACAGCCAGCCAGGGAAACACGGGGCAGCCCGCGGGGGCACTCACCACAAACACCAGCTCAAACTGGTTGTCCAGCTTGTACTTGAGCGTGAGGGCCTCATGGGTGAAGGAGTTGTTGCCGCCTCGCTCCTGCCGGGGGGGGGAATCTGTCACCTCGGGGCATGGACATGCCAGGGGGACACGTGCCGGCGGCGGTGTGATCCCCCCCTCGCCGCCCCCTCTGGCCGCACAGAGCCCCCCCACTCCAGTCCAGCCCCTCAGTAACAGCCCAGCCCCCCAGTAATAGCCCAGCCC
>VXAV01004398.1:227953-243144 GCA_013399715.1 Alectura lathami
GGGCTGGAGTTCAAGCGGCATTTCCTGAAGATCAAGGGCAAGCTCAGCGACATCGTCAGCACGCAGAAGGTGTGGCTGCCCGCCACCTGAGCCCCCCGCGCCCCCTCTGCCTCCTCGCCCTGGGGGGCTCCTGCAGGGTCCCCCCTGCCCCAGCGCACTGGGGCCCCGCGCTGCGCACACCCTGGGGACGGTGCCCGCGGTGCCACGGGGCACAGCCTGGTTCTGCGGCGTCCGCAGCTTTTAAAGGTTCAATAAAGTTTGGAGATCAAACCGGAGCTCCTCCTGCAGCGTCGTGGGCTTTACTCCCCGTTTTTGGGGTGTTTTGGGTGCGATATAGCGTTGTTTTGGAGGAGTCCCAAATGAGGCGGGGAGCAAGAACACACGTTTCCCTATGGTGACAGAAGCTGGCTTTGCATGGTTTTCCCCCCGAAAAATAAAACCCTACAGCTCCCCCTCCACGTGCTCCCTCCATCCGGACACCGATCTCACTGAAAATCACCCCAAAAAAATGCTGGGGCTGGAGGGGTGTGAGGCACCCTGTGCTCAGGCTGCCTGGAGCTGCTCGCCCCGTCACCCCGTCACCCCGTCACCCCGTCAGCATTTTTCGCCCCCCCCCCGCTGCCGGGCTTTGCTGTAATTCTGCGTTTAGCGCCGGGGTTCGTTCACTCTGGAACCTACTGACGGCGCGGCCCCGCTCGGGGTCTCCCTCGGGCCGCGTGGCCCCAGAGCAGCCCCGTAGGCACCCCGAAGACTTGGGGCCGGCAGCTCGGGGCTTCCCCCCCCCCCNNNCCCCCCGCCTGTTCTCCGGGCGGCAGCTGCCCTCCTTTCCAGCCCCTCTAATTGCTTGTCGCGGGGCTAACGAGCCCGGAGCTGCCAAGGGTCGTTAGCGCTGGAGCGAGAGGAGGGCTGGGGATTAACCCTGGGTAGCACCCACGCCCTTCCCCCTAAAAAATAATAATAAAAAAAGAGCATCCCCCCCAAACGCACCCCGAGGTGCAGATCGCCACGCACCTTTAGCCCCCAAACCCCGCTGGCTTCAATTACTGGGGTGGAAAAAGCGCTTTTCATCTGTTTCCCCCTTTTTTATTATTTTTATTTTTCAATACCCCCTGCCCTGGCCCCGGCCTTTTTATTTTATTTTTTTCATTATCATTTTTTTTTCCATTGGGAACGCCCCTTTGGCGGAGCAATTAGCGGGGCCTTTTGGGGTCTGTTAATTGCATATTTATATTGCAGCCGGGAGCGAGACCCCGGCAGCGGGCGAGGGGGAAGCAGGAAGACGCCGCCCCCGACCTTGTTTGCTTTTCAGCCGGGATTAAGCGCTGTTAATTGCCCCCGAGATCACAGATTGCGGCCGAGGGGATAATTAGGCTGAATGCGGGGCTTTCTGGTTCACTCCCCCCGGGCTCCCCGGTGGGCTCGGCGGGGATTTGTGTTTCTAGGGGAGAAGAAAAAAAAAAAAAAAGCTTTGGGGGCATCCTGGGAATAAGTTTTTTGGGGGTTGTGTTGTGCAGAGCCAGCGCAACTCATTGCACGAGTGGGAGAATTTTCCCCTTTGCAGGAAACTTTTTAGCTCGGAGGGGAAGACCCCGTCCTCCGGGACCGCAGCCCCACCTCGGCCCCCCGCCCCCGCCAGCCAGGTGCCGCCATCCCACGCGGACTGTTCTCCGTGCTGGTTCTTCCTCCCCCCTCCCAGGATTTTTCCCTTCGTTTTCCTGCTTTTTTTTCCTCCTCTTCTCCGGGTGGCACCGGGCAGGGGAGCAGCCGGGGGGCTGCGCTCGCACCCGCAGCTCCCCGAGGGCCCCTTCCCTGCGGGGTGGCACAGGGGTCGCCTCCAGAGCAGCCAAAAGGGCCAAGAAACCCCGGGACGCACCGTTTCCTTTGGGCTTTATTATTGTTATTGTTATTTGGGTGGATGGAGGATGGAGGATTTTGGACGCAGATGCAGGGTCCTAGATGTAGGATGCAGGACACAGGACAGGGGATGCAGAGGTGGGACTTGGGATGTGGCTGGAGGATGAAGGATTTAGGATGCAGGCACCGGACACAGGATGAGAGATGGAGGACTCAGGTTGCAAGATTTAGGATGCAGGCGCAAGAGTTAGGATGCAGACACAAAATTGCAGATGTGGGATGCAGAAATGAAATTTGGGGTGAAGGTGCGGGATGGAGGATTCGGGATGCAGGATTGAGGATGAAGACACTGGATGTGAGATTTCGGATGTAGGATAGAGGATTTAGGATGCGGGATAGAGGATTTAGGATGCAGGTGCAGGACATACAGTGGGGGATCCTGCAGATTCAGGATTTGGGGTGCAGATGTGAGAAACGGAATTTAGGATATAGAGGCAGGCCATGGGATGTAGAAGCAGAATTTGGGATGCAGATGGGGATGCAGGACAGATGGGAAATGGGATGCAGATGAAGGATGCCAGGTACAGGTGCAGGATGTGGGGTGCAGAAGCAGGGTTTAGGGTGCAGAAGCAGGACGTAGAACATGAGATGCAGGAGCAGAAGCAAAGTGTAGGATGTCGGTGCAGGACAGCAGGTGCAGGACATAGGATAGCAGACTCAGAAACAGGATTTAGGATACAGGTGTGGGACGCAGCTGCAGGACAGGGGTGCTCCATCCCCAGAGCACCACGGCACAGACACAGCTGTGCACAGGGACTTTGTGGGGCCAGGAGATGGGGAGCGCGTGCAGCCAGCCGGGAAACACAAATCCCTAAGGAAGCGTGACTGCTTCGGGCCATGCCGTGCGGGGATTTCACTGCTCGTCCCCATCTGGGCAGCAGAGCCCGGCCCCGCGGCCACATCTGCCCGCCAGATGTGATGGGGCTGTGAGTCGGGGGGGCACGGAGTCCCCACGGATGGGGAAACCTCCCTGCTCCCCCTGCCCGCTTCGGGAATGCCGTGCTCCCATGTCACACCTGCTCAGGAGAAATGCCCCGATGGGCTGGAAGCAGACACAGGAGGCAAGTGCAGGATTTGGGATGCAAGATTTGGGGTGCAGGAAGTGGGACGAAGGGTGCAGATGCAGGACATGGGGGGCAGACGCAGGATTTGGGATGCAGGATGCAGCTGTGGGGTAAGGGGTGCAGGCTCAGGAGGCAGGCAGCAGTGTAGGGATGTGGGATGTAGCTGCAGGATGCAGATGTGGGGTGCAGAAAAGTAGGGTGCAGGGCACTGGGTGCAAACGCAGGGTGTAGGGTGCAGATCCAGAATGCAAGAAGCCGGATGCGTGGCTCAGGTTGCATGCACTGATGTAGGGCGCAGGACGCAGGTGCGAGCTGTGGACGGAAGATGCAGATGCAAGATTCAGGGTGTGGCGATGGGATGCAGGGTGCAGGAGTGGGTTGCAGAGTGCCGATGTGGGATGCAGATGCAGGTCCAGAAGAGGATGCACAGGTTTGGGCAGGCGGGAATGGCAGAAGCATTTCCTCATCTGTTTTTTAGGGGCAAACTTGGGATTTTCCTGCTAACATCAGCATTTTGGGGACTGCAAATCCAAAGGGTTTGCTTCCTGCAGGAGCACTTCTATTTTCTGAGCCAGCCCCATCAGCCGGGTGTCTCGGGGGCGAGCTGTGACATCTCCCAGCAAAATCTGAGCTAAGAAAAACAGATGACAGAGCAATCCCATCCCAACCCACCCCAAACCCCAATTCCATATGAAATCGGTCCCTCCTTGATCTCTGCGTGTCCACGTGCAGAAAGCAGCTTGGGAGCCCCCCGTGCAAACGTGCTCCAACGAACAGCACTGGGGCCGAGGGGGAGAGCACCCCGAGGACGGTGCAAGGTGGTTTTGTGCAGAATGTTGTGTCCCTTGCATTCTTTTGCAAGCAGCACAGAGTGTTCTGCAGGATAAGAGCTGCAAATATCCCCCAAAATCGGGGGGTACCCCTCACCCGTGAGCTGGAGAGGGAGGAAAAAGAAAAATGCTTGAAAAAGGTGAAAACCTCCCAAACACGCAGGCTGAGGTCATTTTTTGGCGAGGAAGTCGGCTCGCTCGAAATGCCTCCAGGTCTGGTTTAATATCAGCAGGAACATTCTTGGGCAGGGTGGGGAGAAAGCGCTCGCACCCGAAACCGGCCCCAAATGCCCCAAAAATCCCAGCCGGTGTTCATGGAGAAAGCTGAGCGTGGGGGAAACAGCAAAAAGAGCACAAAAAGAGCACAAAAAGCACAAAAATGGGGAAAATGCCCTGGGGGTGGTGGTGGTGGAGGGGGGGGGATGAGGTTCTGAGGTGGGTTTTGGGGGGTATTGGGATGCTCTGTGTGAGGATTTTTTGGGGATGGGGAGGAGAAGCGAGGCCAAAGGCTCTGCAGGGACGATGCGTTTTTCCCCATCACCCTGCAGGGTTTTCTCCCTTCGCGCCCTCCCTCAGCCAGCGTTTCCTTGCTGGTTCTGCTGGGTGCAAAAATGCCTCTCGTGCCCACGGAACCCCTGAGAAGGTGGGCCTGCACGCAGGGACCCACAGCACCACAGCAGAGCAAAAAGGGAAAAACAAAACGAAGCAACCCAAACACTTAAAACAACTGCATCTGCTGTGCTTGGAGGGCTGAGCCGCTCGCCTGTGCCTCGCCACGGGCCCTCAGCCACCCTGCAAAGCTGTTTTGGCTTTTCCAGTGATTTAGCACATTAGGAGGGTTATGGTTAGGCTGTGTTTATTTTGCTAAACCTCACAAACCCATAATAGAGCTGGGGGGGGGGTGTGGAGGGAGATGCACTAAGAGTTTAAAACACAGAAAAAAAAAAAAAAAGAAGAAAAAAAAGGAAAAAGGGAAAAAAATGAAAGCGCTAGCTGAGGAGGGAAGCGAGGCTGGGACTGCATCTGCAGAGCAGCTGCGGGCAGGGATGCCCTGAAATAAAGGTGGAAAAAGCTACAAAGGGGATACGGAGAGGTTTTTTTTGGGGGGGGGTTCTGTCAGGGAGGAGGCAGCAGGGCGATGCTCCGGCCGGGATGGGGATTTCTGCTCGGTGCTTGCACATTCCTCCCGTCAGCAATATTTACACGACAGCACCGGGAGAAATCCCAGGTCGGGCGGGCTGCGGCGCGGCCATCGCTCACGGGGCGGCTGCCCCGCATCTGCTGTCATCTGCTGTCTGCGCTGCGCGGGGGTGCTTGCACGGAGCGGGGGTGCTTACGGACCGTGAGGGTGCTTGCACCATGCATGGGTGCTCGCAGTGCATGGGGACGCTTGCAGCACGCAGGGATGTCTGCAGCTTGTGGGGATGTTTGCAGAGTGCGGCGCTCCGGTGCACGGGGATGTTTGTGGCTCACGGGGATGTTCATAGCATGCAGGGACGTTTGCAGTGCATGGGGACCTTTGTTTGCAGCACACATGGATGCTTGCAACATGTGGGGATGCCTGCAGCGCGCAGGAATGTTTGCTGCTCATGGAGGTGTTTGCAGTGCGCAGGAATGTTTGCGCCATGCAGGGATGCCTCTGGCATGCAGGCGGGTTCACAGCACTTTGCAGGGTCCAGAGATCCTGTTTTTCAGCCTTGCTCCTACCCCGTGCCTCAGTTTCCCCTCACCGAGAGCAAGCTCAGCACCAGGGCCACAGGAAGCAGCACCAGGCTCGCTGCAGCCAGGGGGCCCCCTGCCAGCACCCTAAAAATGTGTTTTTGCAGGGCAGGTGGGTGCAGAGCCCTGCCAGCAGGTGGGGGCTGCAAGCAGCAGGGAGGTGTGCCAGGGAATTTATTTCCCAAAGTGCCAAAAGGGGCCCACAAGAGCCCTTCCCCCACGACCACGCCCGCAGTGGGTGATGGGGCTCAGTCTCCCTTTCTCGCTGTGGCAGAGCTCGGAGGGGCTGCTGCTCACCAGATGTGATAAGGAAAGGTTTGGCAGAGGCTTGAAAAGTGAAAAAAAAAAAAAAAAGAAAAAAAGAAGAAGAAGAAAAGCAAAGAAAATTCCTTGGCAAATCAAAGCGTGATGCATGCGGAGCGAGCACGGAGCATCCGCCTTGATAAGGGGCGAGGCGGCTGCGGGTGGAGGAGGAGGAGGCGACGAAGGCGGCACCTGGAGACAGCGACTGCAGCTTGTTTTTTTTTTTCCAGAAGAAATGTCCATCCTGGAGCAAGTGGGCGTGCCTCAGTTTCCCCTCACTGTGCACTCTGGAAAGGGTTAAAGCTCAGCGGGTGGAATACCTTGGAGGGGTTAAACGGGGCGATTTGCTGCCGGGTTTTATCCAAAACATATGTTTTCGCCACTATTCGAGTTATCTGGGATATTTCCTGCGTGTTTGCTCCTATGGCAACCGTCCCAGCATGAAAGACCCATTTACTGGGCCTGGGACGAGGCAGGGCCATGTGTTGTCAATTTGGAAGGCTCCTTCCCCTCCGCCCGTCTCCGGCTCCCCCCGGCACGGCTCGGGGTGTGGGGAGCGTCCGGGGAGCTGCAGCGGGTTGGGATGGGCTGAGGTCCTGAAGGAGCGAGGGATGGAGGCAAACATCCTGCGGCGTTGGCTGGAGGTCCTTCAAGAGATAGGGATGGAGACGGGCAACCTACAACGTTGGGCTGAGGTTCTTTAGGGGCTGGGGATGGCCACAAGCAACCCACAGCATCGGATGGAGGTCCTTCAGGAGCTAGGGGCTGAGGCAAACAGCACCCCACACGGGTCTGAGGTCCTCCAGGGAGACAGGGATGGGTAGAAGCAACCTACCACGTTGGTGTGGGGTCCTTCACGGACAAAGAGGTTGAGACAAGGTACCTTCAACATCAGTCTGAGGTCCGTCGGGAGCAAGGGATGGAGAGAAGCAACCTACAGCATTGGGATGAGGTCCTTCAGGGACAGAGGGCTGAGCACAAAGAACCTGCACGACTGGTTTAGGGACCTTTAGGGAGCGGGGGCTGGAGACAAGCAGCCCCCAGCGCTGGTTTGGGATCCATCAGGAGCAAGGGATGGAAACGAGGCACCTTCAGGACCAGGCTGAAGCCCTGCAAGGAGCTCGGGGTGCAGCCAAGCAACACGCAGCGCTGGTGCGAGGTGCAAGAGACGGGGCTGGAGGTGGGGTGGGGGTCGCGGTGCCACCAGGGGGCAGGGCTGGAAGCAGGGCTGGTGACAACCGAGCTGCTGCTTCCTCCTGCGTCCATCCCCGAGAACAGCTCAGAGACCCACAGGGAGCCCACTCCCTTGCTGCTTTTCTGCCTTTACCCCGCTCAGCACCACCAAGCACCAAGCCCCGGCCCCCTCCAGCAGAACCAGAGCAAATTTCACACCCAGATTGCTGGGGAACTGTGCAGGAAAAGCTCCCGAGCGCGGAGGGGTGAGACCCACTGTGGCCATCAGCCAGGGCACGGCCGGGCAGGACCAGACACGGCGCGGGACAGGGGATTTTGGGAATGATTCACTCCCCAAGACTCCCACAACGGTATTTCTGATGAAAAAGCCCAAAGAGATAAATTTTTTTTTTCCTCCCCTGCGTTTTGCAGGAGTGACCCTTTCTCCCGCAGCCTCCTTCCCACCGGCCGCTCAGCGCTGCCTTCCCATATTTCTTTTTAACACACACACAAAAATAAAGGCTTCCAGCCAAAACAAACCTTCTCTATGAGAACGTGCGTTTGGGTCAAAAAGCCACTTTACACTGGGAAAAAAAAAAAAAAATATTAAAAAGAAAACCACCTAACCCCTTAAGTGAATAGTTGGCAGAGTTCACAGGCAGATAGAATATTCTTTGCGGAGCCAGCTGATACAGCGGGGGGAAGGATGGAGGGAAAACAGTGAATCCCCACAAAAATAGGATAGGTGGGACCCAACCAGGCAAGCAGAGGGAGGGGAGGAGCTGCCACCTGCAGAGGGACGTGGCAGGCTGGGAGGCGCTGGGTGCTGCTTCCCCTGCAGCCAGCTCCCGACCCCCCCGGCACACGACGCACTCACATTTTTTGAATGCACCCAGGAGAAGAAACCCGGCAGCGCGGAGTTTGGCTGCGGATGGGGAGATGCCCTCAGGGATGGGGATGGTCCCTTGAGACGCTTGCACCTTGCACATCCCTTCCCAAAAATCACCTTCTCCCCCTCCACCAGGCTGGCTGGGGAGATGGAGGAAATTGCCTCCTTTCGCCCCGTTTCCCCATCCCCGGAGGAGACAAGCTGTCCTTTGAAGGCAGCTCTTCATTTCCTGCCCCACGTGCTTCAAAGCGCTGCTGGCCCACGGGGGGGACGGGTCCCCCCGCTGCTCCTGCAGCACCGCACGTGGCTGCTGCGTCCCTGGGCGACACCGGGTCCGCGAGGCGCGGACACGCTGCCAAGGCAAACATTGGCTTCAGAAGGATTTTTGTCTTACTCTTTCTCTCTCTCCTTTTTTTTTTTTTTTTTTTTTTTCGAAAAAATGCAAAGTTTTTGCTCACTCAAGGAGGAAAGCGCGTTTTTCTTTGTTTCCATCCCAGCTCTGTTTTTGCAGGAGGACCTCAGGGCAGGTGCAGAGGGGCTTTCAGGTGCTCAGCTTTCACCCTCATTAGCAGCCAGGATGTGGGAGGGCCCCCTGTGTCCCCTCGTGCCCCCCTGTCTCCCCCACGTGGCAACCAAACCCAGCGTGCCGGGAGGGGGCTGTGGTCAGCAGGGACCTGCAGGGGACCCGGGAGCTTCACCTGGATGGTGGCTGGGGTCTGGCCTGAGAGCCTTGGGCATGGCGAGGTGGAAGAGCTTTCCTCTCACCCTCTTCTTTCTCTCTTCCTTCTTCTCCATCTCCTTCTCCTTCTCCTTCTCCTTCTCCTTCTCCTTCTCCATCTCCTTCTCCTTCTCCTTCTCTTTCTCCTCACCGTTTCCTTAACCCACTTCGTCTTTTCCCCTTCATCTTCTCTCCTCCTTTTTACCCCTGTATCTTCTCCTCATCTCTTCACCTTCCCACCTGCCACCCCTCCACCTTTACACGCCCCACCCACTCCCATTCCACGCCTCAGTTTCCCCACTCACACAAGCTCCCACTGCAGGGCAGCTCCATCAGCTGATGCCACCCAACACCACCTCCACGGATGAAGACCCTGGGGCTGCCCCAGGCTGGAGAAACCCTGCACACAGAGGCCCCAGTGCCTCACTCGGGGCTGCCTGCGATGCACGGGGCCCTGAAGCCCCGATAGATCCTGCGGCAGTAGTGCTCCGCCGTCCGTCCGAGAGCAGCTGTGTTTTTCTAGGCACCAGCAATGTGACTGATAGGGTTTTACTGCTACCACAGAAGCTGTTCGCACGTAAATGTTACATTAGGATTTTATAGACCCTTCTGTCTCTGATATTAACCTTAGTGGAGCTAAAGAGGTGACGCGCTTCGGATCGAAAGGCTCTCACCGGCAGGAAAATGCTCGGTGTGTCAAGTGCTTAAAAACCAGAGGAAGGTGGAAGCAATAAATCTCCTGACCCCAATGACTTTGCCTGTCCCCAAAGCAGCCTGCCCCCCTGCCAAAGCCAGGAGCAGGCTGGCACCTGCTGTCCCCAGGATCCCCAGCAGGATCCCCAAACCCTCCCTGGTGGAGCCCCTTGGGAGGTGATGGGGATCCGAGGACAACGGGGGGACCTGGGCTGGCCCTGAGTGGGAGCAGAATGGAACCTGCAGGGGACCAGGACAAGGTGACAGGGACAGGGATGAAGTGTCTGATGGGCGCAGGGACATGGTACCTGCTGGGAACTGGGCTGGGAACTGGGAACAAGTACCCATTAGGGACTAGGAGGAGTTGATATGGACCAGGATGAGATTCCTAAGGGGAACCAAGGCAAGATGCCTGCTGGGGACGGGGTGATGGGGACCCAGGACAAGGTACCTGCTGGGGACAGAGTGACGAGGACCAGGACCAGGACCCACCTGGGCCCCACACAGAGTGCTGGGGACCAGTCCAGGGCAACAAGGAGCATCTCCCACCCTCAGCCCCCCACGCTGACCCCACATCCACCGCCTGCCCCCCACCAGCTGCCCCCTCCTCCCTGTGCCCCCGGTGCCCCCCAGTCCCCCTCCCAGCCCGCGGCGCCCCGAGGATGCTGCTGCGGGGCCGCGCAGCTCCCGCGGGGTGGGAGCGGCGAGGGCTGGAGCGCGGGGCGCTGCCGGCTCAATGCCGGGGCCTCGCTCCCACGAGTGCATGAAAGGCTCCCTGTCCAAACGGCATTAGACGCGCTGCGAAGGCTCATTCCCGATCGGTCACGCTCCGAGGCGCAGCTGCAGCCCCCGGCCGCGGGAGCCGAGGATGCTCCGGGGCTTTGTTCGGGCAGCCCCGCTCCCGGGAACCGTGACAAGACGATCGGATTACGGGGCAGCCGGAGAAAAATCGCCCTTGCTGCGAGCGGAGGGGGGCAGGCATCCCCCAGCCCCGCTGAATGCTGAGCTACCTGCTTGATGCCATCGGGATTGGTCCTGATGCGGGGGAACAAAGGAGACCCCGCAATGCTGGGGCTGGGTAACGGCACCGCGCTTCGGCCCCATTAAGGACGGCTCCGCTTGCTGCCCTTCTGCTGGATGGGGATGTGGCATGGTCCACGGGGAAGGGCTGGAAGGGGTCAGTGTGGAACACAGGACCCCACGGAAGAGGGTGTTTTTAAGGGTTCCCAGCTGCAGCGTGGGGGCAGAGCAGGTGCCTGCATCCCCCATTTCTGGGATGCCAGCCCGAGGCGTTGCAAGAAGCAAGATCTGAATCCCAGCAGGCAGAAAGCAAAAGCAGCGGGGTGCCCGGAGAGCAATGACTGGCGAGGAGGAAAACCTGCCCTCGGGCAGCTGAGCAACAAGAGAATGTGGCAGGAGCAAAACCCAACAGCTGGGTGCGAGCCCAGTGGTCAGCAGCAAGAGGGACAGGCACCAAGGCTGGGCTGCCCAAAGCCACCCAAAACCTGTTGAGAAACCGCAGAGGTTGGCGGGTCACGGCCTTTGTGTCCTCACGAGGCTGTTTATGAAACCGCTGCCAGACAAAGCCACCAGCCTCCGGCGGGAGCCCAATTTAGCCATTTGCATCTTTGCAGAAGGGATTAGCGGGAGCCCCGTTGTCCGGGTGTCACTCGGCGCCTTTGAAAGCAGATGACTTCATCCGCTTTCATGGCCCTGCCGCCTTCCAGTAATTAGATTTGCTCCCGACTTGCTACGATGGCAGCGGCAGGGGTGAGGATGCTGGCCAAACCTTGCTCCCCCTTCGCAAGCCGCTTGGCTGTAGGACTGGCGACGATCCAGGTGTGAAAAAACCCAGGTGTCACCGTGCGCGTTGGGTCCCTGCACGGCGCTGCGGCCAGAGCCAGGCTGCAACGCAAAACAGCATTGCCTCCAGCGCTGATTTGTCACCCGTGAAGGTTTGGGGTGGAAATAGCCCTTCCTGGGATGGCTCGGGTTGTCCGTCCTCTTGCACGCTCCTGAGGGCCTCCTGGGAGCGGCACAAGGCAGGGACCCGCCGAGGTTAATTCACTTAGCGCACCGCTAACGGGCGTAGCTTGTCCTACTGCCAGTCCCTAATGAGCAGCTCATTTGAATCCATGCAAAGTACCAGGGAGCATGGAGACATGCTAATTAAAGTGACTGCTGCTCCGTAATTAAGCAGCAATTCCCCCCCCAAAGAGGGCTTTCTCATGCAAATAGTGCCTGCTTGGGTGTTGTAAGGGCTGCGGCAGCAGCTGGGTCTCCCTAATGGGCTCAGGGGGCATCGATGTGGCAAAGCAGAAGAAAAGGAGCAAATTTTACCATTCCCCACCAAAACCTTCTCCTGCGGGGGCTTTGCTGGGGGACAGGGCGACGGGGGCATGCTGGCACGCGGCGCACTCGCCCAGGCTGCTTCCCGAGCTCAGCCCCTTCACTTCCCTGTTGTTTTTCCCCCGCAAAGAGTAATTATCCCCACTGGATGCCTAGAGCCCTGTTATTTTTTGTTTTCAAACCCTGGCGTGATCGCAGCGTGACAAAGCGCATCTGGTTTTTATACGAGTGGGAAATGCTTTCTAATAATCTCCGCGACAGCTTGAGTAATGGGAACCTGAAGGCATCCCAACAGGCCAAGCCATCCGTGTGGCACCGGGGAGGAAACCAACAGCGAGTGCCTCCAGCCAGCGTCTGGTCAGGTCATTCCTGGTGTTTATCTTATTCCTGGTCATTATTTTACTCCCATCCTGGGGAAGCTTTCTATTAGAGCTGCTGAATTTGAGGGCAGCTGTGGGAAGGGCCATCTTCCATCATGGCCACCTTCCACCACGGCCACCTTCCATCACGGCCATCTTCCACCATGGCCATCTTTCACCACGGCCACCTTCCACCACGGCCACCTTCCATCACGGCCATCTTCCACCATGGCCATCTTTCACCACGGCCACCTTCCACCACGGCCACCTTCCATCACGGCCATCTTCCACCATGGCCACCTTCCACCATGGCCATCTTCCACCATGGCCACCTTCCATCACGGCCACCTTCCACCATGGCCACCTTCCACCATGGCCATCTTCCATCATGGCCACCTTCCACCACGGCCACCTTCCATCACGGCCATCTTCCATCATGGCCACCTTCCACCATGGCCACCTTCCATCACGGCCATCTTCCACCATGGCCATCTTCCATCATGGCCACCTTCCACCATGGCCACCTTCCATCACGGCCACCTTCCCATCAGGGACATCTTCCATTGTGGACATCAATTTGAAGTGCCAAAGCCCAACTGCAATTCAATTTGGCTAGTGCAGCAAAAGGCAGTACAAATGCTTTTATAAATACATTAGCAGCAACAGGAGGATTAAGGAGAATCTCCATCTGTTATCGGATGTGAGGGGAAGCATGGTGATGAAAGATGAGGACAAGGCTGAGGTACTTAATGCATGTTTTGCCTCCATCTTTATGTGTCAGACCAACTGTTCTCGGCGTAACAAGCCCCCTGAGCTGGAAGGTGGTGACAGAGTGCGAGATGACGTTCCTAGAACACAGTGGAGACCATGACTGGGGTTGTCTTGTCTGGAGAAGAGGAGGCTGAGGGGAGGCCTCATTGCTCTGCCACCACCTGACAGTAGGTCACAGGGAAGAGGTGTCAGTCTCCTCTCAGACGACAAGTGTTAGGACATGAGGAGATGACCTCAAAGAGGTTTAGATTGGATATCAGGAAAATTATCGTCACAGAAAGGGTGGGCAAGCATTGGGATGGGCTGCCAGGGAAGTGGTGGAGTCGCCATTCCTGGGGGTATTCAAGAGGTGTGTGGGCATGGCACTGAGGGACATGGGTTAGTGACGGGACTTGGTAGGTCAGGTTGGTCATTGGACTTGGTAATCACAGAATCACCGAATGGTTTGGGTTGGAAGGGACCTTAAAGATCAGCTAGTTCCAACCCCTGCCATGGGCAGGGACACCTCCCACCAGACCAGGTTGCTCAGAGCCCCATCCAGCCTGGCCTTGAACATTGCCAGGGAGGGGGCATCCACAGCCTCTCTGGGCAATCCTGAAGATCTTTTCCAACCTAGATGGTTCAGCGATTCTGTGAGCCACCAGGGTCACCTTCCATCAGCTACCTTCCATCAGAGACATCTTCCATCAGAGACATCTCCACCACCTTTATTTAATCCCTCAGTCCCCAAAAATGTGTCTGAGATGGAGGCTGTAGCATCTCTGTCACCGTTTGGTGGCACCCAGACTCTTCCCAAATTCCCAGCCCAGGGAAATCCAACTTTGGCCCTTCTGGCAGATGCCAGCCCTTGGTGTCCCTGTGACCCCTGCTCACCCAGCCCTCCCTGCCCACACAACGCATACATATGGCGATTTAACTCATCCCCCATTTTGGGGGCTTTTTTGGTAAAAAGCATTTCCCCCCCCATTCACCCCACTCTGGCAGTTTGGGGACATTGAGTGCTTTTTCTCTTTTTTTTTTTTTTTTTTTTTTTCCCCGTTTTTTGCACTTGTGGAAATAATTATGTCCTGTAGGAAACCTTCACAGGGATAAAATTAGGGCTGGTAAACACAGGGTAGTACAGCCTGCTGGCCTCCCAGGTTTGCCCAAAACCCCACAAACTGAGGCCTTTTCACGTGAAACCCTCCCCGGGCACAAATCCCTTCCCCAGCCTGCAACCGCCACGCGTGGGCGCTGCCTAAATTTAGCAGGACTAGCCCCAGACCGGGTCATTTTGGGCAACATCCCCGCCAGCCTTGACAAACAGGGCTGGGAAACGCAGCAAAGGGCTCGGGCACAGCGCAGGAGCTGTAACGCCCTGCTTCAGTGTTTAATTCCAAAGATTAGGTCTAATGCTGGGCAATTTAGCGAGCTGTTAATATTAAATTACGCTGCAAATGATGGGAGCTTCCCCAATGCTTAGTATGATCTTTTTGTGGTTTGCGTTTGGACGCGCTCCAAGCCCAGATAAGCCCACTTTTGTTGGTTTTAGCACTGTCTGCCCAAGCAGGGCTTTTTTTTTTTTTTTTTTTTTTTTTTTTTTTTTTCCCACTGTTATCTGCTGGAGGATCATGCACAGAGCATGTTTGCAGCGTGGAGGAGCGTTTCCAGCCCTGCCTGGCCCCGCGCTCTGGAAAGGCTCAAGCAACTCCCCCTCTCCTGCACGACGCTCCTGCACAGCTCCCATGCCAGAGCCTCCGTGCTGCTTTAAAGGCCCACAGCTTGCAACCGCAGCTTCTGCCAGCACGCAAAGAGCCCTGCGGTGCAAGGGCACAGAGGTGAGTTGGGCAGTGCAGGGGCTTGCAGCGGGTTCCATGGGCCCTCTTGGGTGCGTGAGCAGCTTTGGCATGGGAACGACCTTTGCGTGGGAGCACAGAAATGCATGGGGCACAGGTAAAGTTTGCGTGAGTAAAGTTTGTGCGGTGCTCAGGCATGCATTTTGCATGCAAACAAGCCCTTGCTTGCATGGGGTGCACAGAGAGGAGCAGTGCATGGGTACAACTATTGCCCAGTACTCGGGAATGCACTTTCCACACTGCAAGCACTCCCTGCTGGCAGGAGGCGCACCGTAATGCACGGTGCACAGGGGAAGTTCGCACAGGAGCAGTTTGCACGGGCACAACAATCACACAGCGCTCAGGACTGCACTTCTCACGCTGCCAACGAGCTCCCGCTCGCACGTGCCGCACAAAGACGCACAGCGCGCGGCTGAAATTCTCACGGGTGAGGTTCGCGGGAGGTGATGCTTGCACCGGGCTGGGGAATGCGCTCCTCCCGCGGCGAACCAGCCCCCACTCGCACCAGGTGCACGCGCGGAGCCTGCACAGGGGACGCGCGCCCGGCCGAAGGCGCGCGCCTCCGCGCACGGCG
>VXAV01004398.1:243505-301270 GCA_013399715.1 Alectura lathami
GGGGGGACGGACACCGGGGGTTGCGGGGCTGCGGCGAGCTGCTCGCTGCGCTCTCCGCTCTGCTCGGTCGAAGCTCCCAGCAGCCGGGCGGTGTTTCACGTGTGGCTGCCTTGTGGCTTTTTGCAGGCTGGCTGCACGCGCGGTGCTCTCGGCGCAGCCTCGGCATGAGCCGCTGCACCCCGCGCCCCGAGCGTCCCGCAGGGGAGCGGCGCTGAGCGAAGCTGGCAGCCCCGGAGCGGTGAGTTGCGGGGCGGCTTTGTGCGTGCTCATCCCGAGCGCGGCTCGCTAGCGTGTGCACCAGCCCCGGCACGCTGACAGCGAGCCCTCTGCTTTGCCTCTTGCTTCTGCGCCTGCTTTGCCCCTCGCTTTGCTCTCCCGCTTGCATTTGCAGGCCGGGCATCATCGCTGCGCGGGGCAGGTAATGCTCTTCTCCCTGCTCTCCTCGTCCCCAGCCCTGTTTGCAAAGCTTGCTGCTCATCCCGACAGCTGTAGTTGCTGTGCTGCCCGTAGCCTCATTAAGAGGGAGAGGTGCTTTCACAATTAGCAGTGCCCTCTCCCCCATGGTGCTGCATTGCAGAAGTTCTTGAGTGGCAGTGGTGTGGATTGTCATCATTTTTCATCAAACTTGATATTGTGTGTCTTAATTATAACCAGCATGCTTTTGTTCTAGCAAACTAAACATGCACTGCTCGTGGGATTTAAATGCATCAAACCCAAACCTCTGCGTTTTCAGAGGCGGTGCGAGCCTGCCTTGGGGAGGGCTTGATAACAGAGTGCTGCTACAGCAATAAAACCAGAAATGTGCATTCCAATAATCCCCTCCAAAACAAGAGGGAAGCTTCCAATTGGCTTGGTCTGTGTGCTGGAGAAGTCTGCAGGCTTGTGAAGCAGCCTGTGAAGCCTATGACTGCTGCTCAAAACTATTTGGTTGTTTCAAGCTGGGCTCGCAGTTGAAAATGAAGCGGGATCCACTGGATCACCTCTCTGTGTCGTGGTGGTGTTGTGACTCCAGGCAGTGGACAGGGGCAGCCCCGGTGGAGAGGGATTAGTGATTCACACAAGGGTGAGCCCTGAGCTTTGTTACCAGGATTAATGTGATTTACACCCTTAAGCCGCTTGTAAGCGGCTGTGTCGGGGTGCGTGGGGGTGGGTGCCCTGCTCCCCTTCCCTGTCTCGTGCACCGTGGAGAGCATCCCAGGGTCTTGCTGCCCCTTGTGCAGGCTCAATGAGTTTTCGTTGTTCTCCCTCTTGCAAGCACCAGTTCCTTGGGGTTCCAGCAAGCCCTTTCAGGTTGGCATGCCAGTCCTTCATGCTGGTACTAGGCCTCCTGTGTGCTCCCTCTGCTGGCATGGCTGGGCCCTGGCTGGGGTTCAGTGGTGCTAAACTTGGTGTTTCTTACCCCAAGAGCAAGGAAAAATGAGTAAGGAGAGGCCTGACTGCTGCAGGGGCAAATCCCAGCAGTGCTTTCATTATCTGAAGGTGTGCTGTAAGCCCATAAACTGGGGCTCGTGCTTACTTTGGCGCGGTCCCGTGCCAGAGGAGTAAGGCAGCTGTGCTACAACTTCAGGTGATGTCACTTGAGGATTTTAACTGTCAAAGCTTAAAAACACACTCACTTGTTTAAAGACTGCTTCTGCAGATGTGGAAATTGTGAAGCAAAGCAATTGATTCACTCGCATGAGCGCACAGCCGTGCTGGTGTTCGTCATCTCATAAATCCTCTGTGCCTTGCCAAGCAGACCTGTGCTGCATAGCACAGCCCTTGGTTGCACCAGGACCTCTGCAGTGAATTTGGGGCTGCTCGAGATGGGATCCCATTCTGGACACCACCATTAATGTAAGGATAGCAAAGCTTCAGCTTCCAAACATATGGTGCAGGGGAAAAAAAAAAAAAAAAAACCTGGAAAGTGTGTGATGCTTAAATTATTTTTGGGATGAAGCTGTTTGCTGAAATGGTGCCTGACGCTGATGGGCTCATGGGCAATTGCTGGTGCCTTTTTGGTGTGCTGACCAGCACTGCTGCTAGGGCTGAGCATGCAAAGGGGTCACCAGCCCAGTGCCAGCTTCCCTGGGTTGCCGCTCGCCCTGCTGGGCGCAAGGAGCTGCCGGTCGCGCAGGGGAGCGGTATCCTGTTTGTGCATGTGTGCACGTGTCCTCTCTGCTGTGAGACTATGAAAAGTTTAATGTGTGTAGGCAGCGCGAGCTATTTTTAATTCTGGATGTGGACAGGCACTGAACTTCACCTAGGTTTCCTGTACCTTCCGCCACGCCTGCTCCTCATACTTGCTGTAAGAGTTCATTTACTGTGTTTCCTCTTGTAATGCCTTTGAATCTGCAGTGGGGGATCTTCTTCTTTGTATCCTCCTGAACTTTTCCATGCTTACCCATGTGAATTTTGGGTGCTTTTGGTTTTTAAATACAACGCTGGGTCCCAAGCAGCGGCGTCTCTGATCTGCAGGCACTGCCGTGTTCTGGTGCCGCTTGTGCTGTGCGTTCTCAGGCACGCAGCCATATGCAAAACTGCACGAAGATGCGTTTTGTTTCATTGGTTTTGTTTGGCTTGGCTCAGGTCCATGGTACCCCGTCTGGGGACTGCTGTTATGTCTGGGTGACAGCTGCAGATTTTGCTGCTTGTAGATGTGGCTCTGGTGGGGCTGAAAACCTTGAAGCCTGGTGCAGCTCTTGAGGAAGCCCCGGGACTGAATTTTCTCCCCAGACCTGGGGAGATGTGGTATTTCAGATAATATTTGATGTGGAATTGCCTCAGTTGGCACTGCATGCAGCTCACAAACCTGCCTAACACCTTTTGTTAGGCAACATGTAACTTGTGTGCATGGGTGCTGTAGGCAGACTCTTTGCTTAGGGTCTGCGGACCCGAGTGGCTCTGCTTCAGCTGAGTCATGCAGCTTTCCCACTTGCTGCAGTGTTTTTCTGGTTTTCCTCAGTGGGCCACAGAGCTTCTGAGCTGAATCCTCTCTCTGACTGGTGTGATACTGGTCAAAAATGCCTGCAAGTATTGCTTAGTCTCGTTAACATTTTTTTAAGCCTTGTGTTATGAGTAGAACCTCTATTTTCCAAATGCAGAAGAGACTGAGTTACCTTCCCTCTTCTGCAGCATTTAATGCTGTGTAACGTGGTATCCTATTGCTAGAAATCTTGTTCTTAACAACAGAAATGCCCAGTGTCTGTAGCATATTTTCTTTCTTTGGAGTCTTCAGTCTTTTCTTGGTCTCTCTTCAACTTTCTCTGGTTCAGCTGACAGCTTGCTTTCATTTACACACATGTGTTCAGATACAGATGATGTTTCAACCCCTCTAAGACCAAATAAGCAGGAGAAGAGTACTTCTCCTGCTCCTGGGGGAAGATGCCATTGCGTATTTGAAAGTCTAGTGTACAAACCATGGAGCTGAACTTTCATGAGTTTCACTTGTATCAAGCGGAGTTGGTCAGATTTCGTCTTTAAATGGGAACTTCCAGCTTTGTTTTAGCAATCCTGACTCTTAAAGCCGGTACATGGGGACAAAACTGTATTCTCTGTGCACTTCTTTGCAGTTTTGATCTGATGTGTTGATAGGTAAGCTGGCAGCAGGTCTGTTCTCTAGGCACGTTCCCAGTTGCATGCGAACATTCCTCTCTGAGTACAGCAGCTCTGTCTTCAGCAGCTCAGCAGTGCAACATCTGACACATTTCCAGTGTTGCCTTCTCAGCACCACCTGAACTTGCCGTCGTCTCTCTCCCTCTTTCTCCAGGGAGAGATCCTCCCTCTTCCCATCCCTACCCCTCCATTCTGCTCAGCATACTCAGCATGAAAGCTTTTCGCTAACAAGAGAAGTCTCCAATTACCCGTCTCAAGAATTTTTGGAATAGATAGCTGCCTGTGTATGTGCCTACTTCTTTTTTTCTGGATGTTCTTCCAGTAATTTCCTTGGTAGATGGCTTGCTGCATCTTCTAGTGCTGAGTGTGTCACAGTTTTCCAGTCGTCTCCTCAGTGCAGCTCCATCTCGGGCTGGTGATGGTTGTCCCATGGCAGCTATCACTCTGGGGGAAGCTCCTTGTTCAGCCCTGCTAGGGGCTTGTACATCCGCACCACCTGCCTTTCCCATTAAGCCTTTGCTCTTCCTATGTGAGAAATCTCTGCTGTCTTCCAGCAGAAGGGAAAATAATCACACAAGGTGTGTCACTTTCCCATCTCCCATACCTACAAGCTGCTCAGCTGGGGGGCGCTTTGCTCCCCCCAGATCCTGTAAAGGAGTATGCGGCAGGAACCTTCTTGACTTCCCCTGGGGATGCAGTTGTGGGGCTGGCTGCAGTCCACCCGTCGGAATCGTGTCCCAAACTTTCCAGTGGCTGGGGGGGGCGAAGGGGTGGGGGCATGGCCCCTTTTTGGCAGCAGCCAGCTTTTAAATTGGCTTAGCTGGCTCATAAAGCTGTGTAGCTCATGGTATAGCTGGATGCTGTAGCTGAGCTAAGTGTTGCAAAGGGGAGGGGGGGCTTTGCTCCTACATATCTTGCCCCTTGCTAGAAATGCCCCATAAACCCGTTCACCTCACTGGAACGGCAGGGAAAAAAAATAAAAAATAAATCCACCAACAAGCAGCGTGAGATAAGCCCACTCAGTCAGGATATTTCTTCATCCAGTTTGGCAGCTGGGGGCAATGCCAAAAGCAGCAGGAGGGAGCGAGGGACTGGCGTGGGGGGAGCCGAGCGTGCCGGGGCCATGAGACCATCCCTGCTGGCAGCGGCTGGGCTGTAACGTGAAACCGCCCCCCCGGCCTCACCTGTCTGTCTGATCATGCCTTTGATTTATATGCTGGATTTTGCTGTTTAGTTTTCCCCACAGACTTCAACCATTGTATCTGATAATGAACCAAGTGGTTGAGCCTTATTTGTTTAATTCAAAGAAAAGTTTAATGCTTCCTACCTCGGAGTTGTATGAAGTCTGCTTGCTCGGTTTTTCTTGCAGAGAACCTGTAAAATGCCAGAGGAGGGAAAAGCCTGTGCTGCGAGCAGCCCATGGTGGAGAATGGGTTTGGAGGGAGAAAGGCATGCTGCTGGTGCTGGGGGAACGCCTTCCATTCCCTGCAGAATGCAGGCAGGCTCGTGGTGAGGTTCCCAGTGAGCTTGGTGGCAGTGAAGATGGTACACTGAGGCCTCAGTGCTGAATTGGTTGGATTTTAGGTACATAGCAGATCCCAGAGCTGCTGCTTCTTGGCACCAGCCTCAGTCCCTCAGCCAAAGCTCAAGCAAAGGGGGCTGCATGCTCTGGGAAGGGGCTGGGCATCGCTGAGCTGTGGTTTTGGGGCAAAATAGGTGTTTGTAGAGGGCTTTGTTCCCTGCCCAGGGTGCCCTGCTCACCTCTGGGTGACACAGCTCCAGGCAGGGTGAATGAAGCCTTGGTTCCTCTCTGACCCCCTCTGTCCTGGGTGATGGCCGCATTCCAGAGATCTCGATCTTCCCGCAGTGTCCTTGGATTTTGGGCAGACACTGTGTTGGGGTGGCAACCCACGCAGGGTTGGAGATGCTCGGTTCCTGTGAGGGGATGGTACGAGGGTTTTCCTTTCACAGTTCTCACTCAGTAAAAGGGTGATGCCCTTGGGCTAAGATGCCTCAATCTAGAGAACCTGACAAGCCAAGACTTCTTTGACGTGCTGATTTAGAAGGTAACCCCACATGAGAGTGCTCCTCTTTGAAGATGAGCCCAACTTGGGGAACTGTGATGAGGAAACAGGACAGTTGGTGGCTGCTTATGAAGCTGAAGACGATTTTTCTGTGTTTCAGATCCCCCACTTGCTTCCACGTTGATGCAAACTAGGTTCTCTCAAGTGAAGTTACTGTTGTGAAGTGGTATTTCTTCAGTTTGTGTTTCCTTTCTTGCTTTCTGTTTGTTACGAGATGATAGATCAGCCCAAAAAAGGGTATGAAAGAGGCTGGAGGTTTTCAGGAGGATTCACAGACAGTCAGTGCATGACTTGTTGCCTTTATCTCTGAGATCAGGAGATTCTTTTGCAGTGATGGATTAATCCACTCCTGAGTGAATAATATAACCAAGAACAAGCAGGAGCCAGTGCTCCAAACAGATGATGTTTAATACGTGTGGGCCTCTCCTCCCCCACTGAAAAGCTGCTTTCTTCGCGGCCTCTTTTGGCGGGGCCCGCTGAAATCCTAGAGCGGGCAGGGCCCCGTCCCGAGGGGGAAGGATGGGACCGTGTCAGGTGTCTGCTGCAGGTGGGCGAGGGGCTCTGAGAGGTGCCTGCAGCCCCCTGCATGCCATGTCACTTCTGTGAGGTGCTCCCAGCCTGCTGGCTGCTTTTGGGGGGCTGCCTCAGCTGCCTGGGAGCTGCTGCGGCCTGCTAGGCCTCGCGGGGGCCTTCGGCGTTGGCCTTGCTCTGGAGTTTGGTCAGGGGTGGCTGGGTTCCCTCTGCCCAGTGGCCCTGATTGCTCAAGGTTAAATTAACAAAACTCATCAGCTCCGGATTGCCTTGGTTTCACGAAGGTGGTGTTCTTGCATTGGTTTGATCCCCTTGGGGATACAGAATCATTAAGTTTGGAAAAATCCTCTAAGGTCATCAAGTCCAACTGTCAGCCAGTCACCACCGTGCTCACTAAACCATGTCCCTAAATGCCATGTATGGTGGCTCTGGAAGTGATAGGAACAGCTTTCAGCTGTTTTTTTTTTCCCCCCAAGCTCTATTTGCAAAGATAAGATCTTAAAAACAGCTTAACCGGTCTAAGTTTGGGTTGTGTTGGCTGTGCATAATAGCTGGGAGCTGAAGAGGTTTGCTGCGTAATGTTCCAACTCCATGTAGGTGGAACGCGTGGCAGAGTCGAGCTAAGCAATGGCATGTGGCATTTTCTTGTCCCCTTCTCCCTCTGCAAAAACAAGTTTCCAAGTTGCAACTGTGTGTGCATCTGCTGAAGTGCAGGCTCAGATTTTCTTGGAGTTTACTGAAGGCTGTTACTTCTGAGGAACTATTTTGTTTGCAGTAGCTTCAGGAAACCTTTGTTTCTCAACAGCCTTTTCAAAATGTGCATTTTGGTGTAGTGCTCAGATTCTTGTTGGCTAAATACCTTGCAGTGACAGTGTATGGCAGCCCGGAGATTTGAGACTCCTCTAATGAAATGCGAGCTAAGGAGGAAAACCCCCAGGGTTTTTTGGAACAGAAGATGTTTTCTGTTCTTGCCACTAATCTTTGTTGCAGAAAGAAATTGGAATGTATACTTTAAGTCTTTGTAAGGGTGTAGAAGGAAGCTGGCAACGGATGTAATCAAAAATGTTATTATCAAAACTTTCTAAATATGTTGAAATTTCAGGTATAATTTTAAATTCAGATATTCAGACTGAGGCATTTTTTGGGTGCAGATTGCACTTGCAAATTGCTGTGCAAGTCAGGATCAACCAGAGGAGAGTTTAGGGCTAGATAATAAATGGGGGGTACTAAAGTAGGTGGATCTGCAGTTGTGTGGCCTGTGTCCTGAGCCTCTCCAGCACTGGAAATCGTCAGAGAAACAGATCTCAAATGAATTTAGTGCGAGCAGTAACTTTAGGTGCAGTTTTCTGGATTGTGGGCTCTTGAGTTGAGCACTTGAAAACTAGACAATTTTTTCCCAAGTTAGCATTTTTTTTAGTTAGTGCATTTGGCACTACTTATATGTGTAAGCTGCCACACATAGAAAACGTGTATATTAAGAGTTTGTCTGAAACAGCTCCTGTAGGTTACAGTAACACAAAATGAAGCAACACCCCTTCCCTAGTGCTGTGGCAAGACCCTAGTCCTCTGACTGGTGCAATGGGAGGCCGAAACTTCTCAGCATTATCCTTTTAGGCTGAAAGGGAACTGCGAGTAACCTTCACCCTTTCCGCCCTTTTTCCTCGAGTGGATGGGTTGCAGGTTGAGGATGTAAAAGAAGCTGAAGCCCTTCTCCGAGCCAAAGGTGTGAAGCTGTTTATTTTCACTCTGGAAGTGTATATATTGCAGGAGGCAGATGCTCGCCTGCTTAACCTAAGCATTCACTACTTATCTGGGGTCTGGCAAGTGTACAAGTGTTGTCCTTTCTAATCCCCAAATATAAAGAAGTCCAGGCACCTTTTTCTGGCTAAGTTGGAGACTGCTTCAAAAACACAGAGAGGAGCCAACAAAAAAGAGCATTTGCTTTCCTTGCCAAGTTGAAATGAAGACTAATGCCGTGGTGCTCCTTAATCTTGTTTTTCTTGCTATCTGATGGATGCTAACGTGGGATGGAATCGGTCCCGACAGCGGTTATCTTCGCAGGGCCCCTCTGCTGCTGAGCTCGGCATTGCGTTCTCTCGGGGAGCTGACGTGAAGCCTCGAACCTTCTCCCACATTGTGGTGCCTCCCTAAATGTGTCCACTCTGCTTTTGGGAATGTCTCCCAGCATCTCGGGCCTGCCATGAATGTCTGCATCCTGCTTAACCAAGGCAGCGCGTGGGATGTGTCTGTGCGAGTGAAAACACAGCTCGGTCAGGTTAACCCGATGGAAAGCTCTCCCCGATAACCGTGACGAAACCCAGCCACTTTCCTATCAGTTAAGTTGCTCATGTTTGAACTGGTTATGCTGGTAAAAGCATAACTGACTTTTTCTTTTTTTTTTTTTTTTTTTTTTTTTTTTTTTTTTTTTTTNGCCAAGCTGTTGTGTTAAGACAGTTTCTATCCCAGCCCTAAACTGGTGCGGCTGTCTTCCTGGAGGAACATCGTCAGCTGTGTCAGGATTCCTTCCCCCCAGCTTGCTTTTGGCCAAGAGCTCGGACTTCAATTTTGAAAACAGGTTTGGTGTGTGAGCAGTGGGGAAGGGAGGGGAGCAGTAAAAGCGAATTACCCCGTTAGCTTACTGTACGGCCGAGGGATGGATTGTTAGAGGGCTTTTTTTAATCAGGGGAAGAAAAGACTGACTCTTTCCTGCTTTCTCCCTCAGCTGTCACTGGTTAGCTGGTTTGCTTTTTAATAAGCATTGTTCTCCTGCATATCTACCCCAGAGACCCAAGTCTGCAGCCCTGTGCTGGCTCTGTGCATTACAGTAACGCACTGTGTGGACTGCTGAAAAACTGGAAAACAACAGTTTCAAGCAGAGGGCAGTGATTTTGTTAAGGAGAGAGTCAAAATGGCTTTGTTGCTCTGTTTTAATGCACAATCCTGTTTTTATTCACTCTCCAAAAGCAGTGAGTTCTGCAGGGTGACTAAGAACTGTGCAGTAACACACGGGCTTGGCTCCCCGCTTCCAGTGCACCTCCCATATCCTGCAGCCATGAGTTCACAGGCTCCTAATTGCCTATGATGTCAGACAGCAGTAGATGGGGCTGCTATAAATTCTGACTGCAGGTGTGGATTTAATAGTTGTGCTTCCCTTTAAGGGCTCACGGATAGCATGGATCCTGCAAGTTACAACAGACTGAGTTGGACTTGGGGGCAAGGCAGCTATGAGAGCCATTTGCTGGCGTTTTTTAGAGCTATGGCTTGCTGCCGAGGGATGAAGTGACAGTGTGCATCTGCAGTCACCTCAGAAATGAGTCTGCATTCCTCTAGAGCTCTTGTTTTTGGGAACCTTCTCATCTCCAAATTGGGCAGGCCTTGGATCCTGCTTTTGGACATCTTGTATGTGGACATGAGCCCCTTTGTGTGAGAATCGTGTGGAAAACGTTGGTTGACGACCAGAGCATGCCCATGGTTCTGGTCCTTCAAGTTGTGCTTGTCTCTGGTTATAGAAATTGGCGAATTTACAAACAAGGATGGGTGTCAGATGTACATGTGTGTCAAGGACAGCTAGGCCTCTAAGTCCCCTAGTTCACTGAAAGAGTGCATGTCTGTCTTTGAGTTCGGTTCTATATGTTTTTTCTTACTTTTTGTTGCTTTCTTGCAGTTTAGAGTCTATTAAAGATACTGAGAAGGTGCTTCATAGGTTGACTTGAGGCTTCATGCCATCTGGGTGCAAAGTTCTCTTTTGTAGATGTTGGTTCCTACCCCTCCTTTGTGCTTGTGCACCAAGGTGAACTGAAACTGCTCCCTGATCCAGGTGAAAATAAACCTTGTTCTTTGGCTGGGGTTTCAGCTGGATCTGCCAGCAGATCTGACTCACTGGCCATGCAGTCGTTGGTGCAGATAGAAGGGTGCAAGCTGGGTCCTGAAGGAAGGTGTTGCTGCCCTCCTCACCAGCAGCCTGACTTCAGATTGGCTTAAATTGGTTGTGAAATCCTGTTCTGGGTGAAAACACCTGGCTGAAAAATGTAAGATCAAGTCAGCCCTGCAGGAAGAAGAGTGAGGAGGATTGATGAGGGAGGGGAGCGTTCTCAGAAGAACCTTCTGGGACATGGCTGGAGGTGAGCGGAATTGTCCTTAGCTTGAAGGTATGGGGAAGAAAATGGGAACAGGAGAGAGTAAGGGTGAGATCTCAGAGGGGATCCTGAAGAGCAGAGAGTGAAAATTTTGTATTTGGTCTACGGTTACTCTGATAGAACTGTTGGACTAATGATACCTTTGGATCCCTTGGGGTCTAAAAGCCCTTAGTTAGGCATTTAAAGATAATTGCAGCACAGCAGAACTGTACATTAGGCTAATGCTCTGTTCTTTTTCTTCCCCCGAGGCTAGAAGAGTCAGAAACCATACCCACTTCATTAGTGTGGCAGCAGGGGGACTGTCAGCTTTTTTCTGAAGTTAATAATAAAATTAACCTAACTGCTATGTCTGTCTGTGGGCAAAAAAGTGTGACCTGGGTGCATTTTTAATGCCTCCCTGGCTGGGGCTGGTGCTGATGTTACAGGATGCAAATCCTGAGTGTCCCAGGCTGGGACGGAGCCCGCGGAGCTGGGAGCGCTCTGAGCTGCGTGCTGCAGAGGCACAGTACACAAACCGTTAAATTTTCTTCACTCACAAATCCATTTCTTCAGTCAATGCCAAAGCATGCGCTCTTCTATCAAGACCATATGTACGCCAAGACTGAGGTTTTAAAGTCAAGGTGTTTTTGAAATATTGGAGTGCAAATTAAGTATCTGAGTAATCTTAACTGTCTTCTCAAAAAAATTCGCTATCAGCCTCACATATAACTCAAAGGATTAATGGAAAGCTAAACTTTGATCCGAGTCCAACAGCTGATACCGACCATGAGACTTTCCAGGCCTGAAAGCAAAATAGAAAAATTCAATGAACAACTCAGCAGAAGATCTGCTTCTCCATCTCTGAGGCACTGCAACTTTATGGTCATGTTTTTAGGCTGCTATGTCTTTTTTCTCAGTCACTTAATGCCTTCTTGTGTCATCTCTGTCCCATGGCACCAAACCTTAACTTTAAATGAGATTGTGTAAATTGCTGACGTTATTTAGGGCATGTGCAGAACTCATCTTCTCTCGTCAGAGCTGCTCGTGATTCTCCTGCCATCTGCCACTCTTTATCGTGAGCAAACATTGTCTTCCTTGGGTCAAAAATAATATGCCATTCCCAACCACTGCACAACTGATGTGTTTTAGCCCCCAAAATGCTGTCAGGGTTTGTTACTAGCTGCAGGCTGCAGACGTGGGGCATGGGGGGGTGGGGTTTAGATCATGTGGAGTAAATATGAAGCTGCCATCACTTGCAAACTGGAGAGCTTCATGTGCACGTGTGCAAGACTGCTTATAAAAATGCATGTCACTTAAAAAGAGTAAAGGTACCAAGTGACTCGTTAAGCATGAGTACTCATACAAAGCGTTTAGACACTGGCTTAGCAGCGGTTCATCGGGACGCGTAGCAGGGGTCCGGACAGAAAGTTGGAGATGTTAAGGAAATCAAGGTGAGGACTGAAAAGGTTGCACAGCTTTCTTCTGGAGCGTCCTTAAGTTGCTATGGTAACAACCTAGAAAGTATACCTCAGTTGTTTAAAATGCAATAAATAAATATGAGCACAACATCAAAGTATGCTGCTTCTATTAATTTTAAATACATTTCCATTTGGTTTGTTTCTGTAGATGCCTTTGAGTATGTTTCATTGTGTTCTCTGATCTCTTTATATCTTTCACGCTTGCTTTATATGGTCACTGTCAGCAAATTTTTTGTGGGGTTTTCCCTTTCAGATTTTCGAGTGTATTTTAGGATGGAGAAAATACTGGGCTTGCAGGACTGCTGGGCAGTGTTCAGTTTTCTTATATATTAAAAAAGCTACAAAATCCCTTTGAAGTACATGAATTTTATTACTTATACTCTTGAAATCCTGTCTTCCATGGTGCCATAATTCTAATACAAATGCCTAGTTATGGTATTTAAAAAAAAAAAAAACAACACTTATGTAAATGCCTGATTCCTTATCTACATTGCTTGGCTTCCTGTAATTTAGTAACACAGAAACTGCAGTTTCAGTGCTTGAGGTGGAGAGAGTAAAATGGGAGCACTTGAGTGTGTGTTTTTTCTTTTTTTTTTTTTTTTTGACACAAGCTGTGACTACAGCACAACTTTTTTGGTGCTGGGGTCCTCTCTTCTGAGTGTAATTAGGAACACATTGATTCTTATTGCAGCTGGCAGCTGCTCACTATTGCCTTTTTCAGCTTCTGACCTCCATAGTCCCAGTGACCTTTCCTGGGGTTAGTCGTGGGCCCTTTGCATTGTGATGGGCTAGAAGTGGCTCATGTGGAGTTGATTATTTCCTTGCTTGTCTGGCCTTTTTGGTGCCATAACTCCAAGTCACTTCCATTTTCTTCCCCTGCTTTTGGCTGACCACAGTGAAAGGAAATGCTTTTGCTGGCGACAGGATCAGTTTGCATGCTTGACTGACTCGATTGAGACCCTGAAAAGGGGGGAGGGGGAGGGTAATGAACACTGTAGGTGCTGCATTTGCTTTTTAAAGGCTGATGCTAATGATTGAGTGATCATTAAGCATTCATAAAAATGGCTCTTCAGCCTGGGTTGCCTTTGAGCAACCTCCAACCTGTGCGCAGATCCGTCAGCCGCGTCCTGGGCGCGCAGGTACGCACGCAGCCATGTGGTGCGGGTGCATCCGTGTCAGCTGCTCACGGCTGCTTCAAGGACTTCCCAGCTACCAAAGGACCCGGGAATAAACCTCAGAGGTTGGTCTGCAAAGCCGATGGGCAGATTGTCAGTAGCTACCGAGCTCTCAACCACTCCTCCCAGCACAAAAAGCTAATGAAGTATATATGCCAGCTGTTACACTCATTTTGCCAGACCCCAGGAGGACAGCATGAAGACAGTCGGTGATCAAAGGCTTTAGAGATCACTGAGGAGCCCGAGCTGCAGGAATGTCTGATTGCTTTCTCTTGGAATGCCACAGGCTTCAATACTGTTTTTTTTTTTTTTAAGGTGTCTTGGTGTGAGATTTAATGATCTAACTCAGCTTGCTTGTACTAAAGGCACAGTGTTTTAGGTTAATTCTGGGGGTTTTATCTGCCCCAAATTTAGATGCTGTGAAAATCTGCAATTGTTTTCTTGGTGCAGCAAGAATCTGGGAAAATGAGTTAAAGATACTTGTCTTGGTGAGTCTTCAATTTAATAAATAAACTTTTAATAAATAAAAGGGAAAGAAGAATATTTTCAATACTTGCTATGTGTTTAGATTGCATAAAATAGGGTTGCATTAAGGGATTTTGAGTTGCAGTTTAACGAATACATGGGATCTTTAGAATCTGAAGCAGCCTTACTGCACGTCAGGCCTGTTGTCGCCCTGGAGCAGCAGCTCTGTCAAGCAAACGTCACTTTTTCCTTGGGCTTCTTGGAGAAGGCTGTCAGCTTCTGGAGGTGGAGTGGGGAACCTGAATAACTCCCTCTGTTCCCGAGCATGCCGTTTCCTTCCTCCTCCTCCTCCTCCTCTCCAGCTCTGCGCGGGCTCTGCTGTTCACAGGCCCCGCACTGAATGTGTAGGGTGAGTTTGGCTGGTGAAGGAATCCTTTCCTCCTTTAGCTCCAGCTCAGCCTGGCACGCTGGAGCAGCGCTGAAGGTCAGATGTGTTTGGGAGGGCGGCGGTGGGGTGGGGATGTCGTGGTGGCTGGACTGACGTGGGGCTGCTCGCTGCCTGACACGATGACCTGGGGAGCTGTGAGGATATGGGGTGCTGTTCTTCTAGTAGCGACGCTGCACTTAGCTGGAAGGGTGGAGGTGAGTTTATAGGGTCGGGTACGGGAGCGGGGCAGTGGTCTGAAGGACGCAGGATCCTCCTGGCCTGTGCAGCGCTGGGACGGGGGTTAAACAGCAGCACTTGTCTTCTGCAGCATCAGGCTCGCCTGTGGGGCAAGCATGGAGTGAGTTGGTGTGGAGGTGGTAGGTTAGGACAGGTGTATTTACAGCAGCCTGGTGAAGACTTTTGGCATCCAAAGAAATGTGAAGCTTTGGGAAAAGGGGGGAGAGTCACTGCTGGGCTGTGCTGTCTCGCTGCCCTGGTGTGAGCCAGGGACGAGGAGCCCGTGTGGCCGTGCTGGGCCTATCTCCACATCTGAGCCCAGAGCAGCTCCTTGACCTGGGGTTGTCCCCGGTCCTCTTGATGAGCCCCTCAGACCCTGAGACCCTTCAGGCCTCAGATGCCAGTGGCAGTGTGTGAGCCGTCCTGGGGAGGCAACCCCAGGGCTGTGAGGAGAAGCCCGGCCCAGCACCGGCCCGTGCGGAGCGGTGCAACGCAGCCTGGCATTGGGGAGTGCGGTGCTCCGAACCCTGCTGGTTAAAATATTGCCTGCCAGGCTGTTGGGCTGTTTTATGCTAGGTCTGATAGCTTCCTTGATTGCCAGCAGATGGCATGCAGAAGGTCCTGGGCGCAAAGCTGTGAGCTGATTGATGGGCATGTGGCTGTCCCCAGGGCTGTTTGGCAAGGGGTCGATTTATGAAGGGTCTGTGACAAATGAGGCACACAACTAGAATTATGCTGTCCTTGGAAGTGCTCCATCATCCTAATTATCTCCCAGAAGTTATCGGGTGCACATTTATTTACGACCCCATACATGCAGTGCACTTTGCAGAGGTAAGCAAGCATCCATTGGAGTGCTTGGGACTCACGGCACACATCCCTTTTACCTTCCTTGTTACCATTGACCTGGGATATACAAGAGCAGTGGTTGCTTTAGAGTAGGTAAAGAGGTCAAGTGCTGGAGGAAAATAATTGGAAAATGATTTTAGATAAAGGGGTCTTGGTAGAGGTAGAAAAATTATGGGCCTTTGCCATACTGTGGCTTTGTGGTGTGTGGCAGTGCAGGTCTGGAGAAACTGCTGTTGGAAGTGGAAAAGGCTTCCCCCCCCCCCCCCCNCCCCCAGCATGAAAACCATGGCCACGTCAACTCTATTTTTATGAACAATTCCTGATATTACTGGAATTCTGCAAGGCTTGTAAATAGGCTTATCTTCTCAATGTCACCTCTTCAAAATACTGTGGGGTGTTTGATCCACTAGGGATGGGGACTGATGAGCTGAAGTGAGGACCAGTAGGCTCAGATATTCCTGGGTGAGCTCTGGAGATTGAGGTGCTTAAGTGGAGTCACATCTATACAATATCAGAAGCAAAGTTTCCCCAGTGAGTATCCAAAGACCTCAGAATTATGACCTGTGTTCTTTATTCTTCTTTCCATAGCAAGGGGCTTCTGCAGTGACA
Organism: Alectura lathami; assembly: GCA_013399715.1. Taxonomy (NCBI): domain Eukaryota; kingdom Metazoa; phylum Chordata; class Aves; order Galliformes; family Megapodiidae; genus Alectura; species Alectura lathami. The sequence continues at coordinate 259,067 of VXAV01004398.1, forward strand.
TGAGGTGAAAAAAGCAAATATTTTTGGGTTGTATATTGCATGTGGGATCACATCATCTGGGTGTTTGCGTATTTACTAGTGGATAGGAGGTCTTTGCAGTCCTCTGCAAAGTGGATGTCAGAAAAACATTCTGCTGATGCCTGGGCATTGTTGCTGAACAATGCTACGTCGATTAAAGTTAATATATATATATNAAGCCTATGAAAGCCAAACTGGTAGGTCAAAAGAGGAGTAGCTGTTGACACTGGCAGCTAGGGACATGTAAGGAGAAAGATAAACAGAAGGAAATCAGAGCCTGGATAAAGTAGATCTCCAAAGATAAAGTTTAGTTAAAGATAATGAGCTGGCCTTGTTTAAAAAGACAGCTGCAAAATAACCCAGTAGCTCCATGTGCTGGGGTTAAAGTTGACCTAGAATATACGTTTCATTGCTTTTCATAAATAAATAGTCAAGGGAAGATTTGGCAAAAAGCAACATTGCCCCCCACCCTCTTCAGAAAAGTGTTTGATGTTAACAAGTTCTCTGCGTGTTTACTTTGTCCTCTGCGCTCGCTGGTGGAGCGGCTCCACAGCCCTTGAACCGAGCGAGAACTCAAATAAACCAAAATGCTTTCTGCACAGCCAGCCTCCTCTGCCATCTGTGGCTTACCAAAGCAGCCCCGGCTCTTTCGGGAACCAGCAAACTGTTGCAGCCTGGTCTGCAGGATTCCTGAATCTTCTGAACAGCTGAAATAAATTTGCCGGATCAGATAAAACTGCCCAGAAACAGGAGCAGAACCCGTCAGAATTCCACTCAGCCTTCTAAAACTGTCATTATAAACTTGAAGTGCAATTTGCAGGGAGAAGTAGTTGTAAGCAAACAGTTCTATAAAATTTGAAGTGATATTTTTATTATTATTGGAGTCTTTTCCTGATGCTAATTTTGCATATATACTTCACAATGACACTCTGATGATAAAATACTGTAATCTTAAATAAACTGTGGGATTGATCTTGGTGTTGATATCTGGATCTGGCTTCTTGGAACCAAAAGCACGCAATAAACTGACAGTGCTGCTTAGGACTTATTTCTATCAAACATATGTATTGTTGCACTTGTTTCTGTGTGCTGCCAGTAAAACTCGTGGTTATTGTATGTGTTAGATATATGTTTATATACATATCTGATATATGAGATGTTTAAAATACATGTTGAATGTTATCAGCAGTGAAATTGTATGGCCTGTTTCGGTAGACTGATAAATGAAGTAACTGTTCTAAATGAACTTGAATCTCATTCATCATTGTAGTACAAAAGGCAAATAAAAAAACTTGACTGACAGTTGCAGGGTTTTTTTTTTTTAATTATTGGAGAAGAGTGTGTTTGATGGAGACTCTGAGCATCGGAAATGCTGGGTTTGAGACTTGCCTCGCACAAGTGGGGCTGCTGGTGCATGGCTTGGTTCCTATTTTTTGGAGCTGAAGGTGAGATCTGCCCTGGAAGTGCCAGGCATGGGAATGCTCTTGTAGGAGCAGCTGTGTAGCTATAAAACCATGCACAATACGCGTCCCAGAAGCATACGTGAGAAAGCCATTTCAGCTTTGGGATATAAATGAGAACAAGACTGACGGCAGCAATGTCTCCTCAGTAGGATTTGCCACAGGCGGGCGGTAGATCAGCTGAGGGGCAGTGCACGTGGCAGGGTGGTTCTCGTCCAGCGCAGCGGGAGGAGGGAACCAGATGACAAATCTCAGTGAGCAGGTTCAGCACTAGGAGCAGTAGCTGCATCACAGAATATGGATCCACACAAACTTGTAAAACAAGTGTAGCTGCTGATAGATGACCAAATGATTATTGTTTGCAAACAATATTATCTCGAATAGATAAGCTGTTTACTTTGGACTTCAATTCCTCTGGTTGCAAAGTAGTGCAATTTATCAAGGCAGTACGGTTCAGTGCGTATGCCTCATATCCCAGCTGTGGAAAAATCTTATATTAAGAATAGGGCTTGGAAACATAGTTAAGCTCAACTTCTAACTCATTTTTGCAGATGGTTTCTATATTGCAGAGAATATTGGCTGTTTCCTGGTTGTGCTTTTTTTTAAACCCCAATCACTTTGTTGTAAGAGACTTAAAAGAATAACTCCTGAAGCTTACAGTAGACATCTGTTTGTTTGTTTTGTAGCCGTTTCAGTGCCTCATCCTAATCTGGAGCTTCGTGCTTTCAGCCCCTGCAGTCGGGCGCTATGCATCCAGACCCCGGACACTTACAGGCACTGCTCTTGGTCGCTGTCACAGCTCTCATCTCTGCCACGAGTTCAGGTAAGGCCTTCCTGCCCTAACCCAGATGACTTTTTCAGGCTGCACAGGGCTCTGGGCAACCTGACCCAGCTGTCGATAGATGTCCCCGTTTGCTGCAGGGCAGTTGGACTGGGTGGCCGTTAAAGGCCCCTTCCAACCCCAACGGTTGTGTGGCTTGCGTAGAGCCTGAGCCTGTGCTGCTGGGTGGTTGACTTTGTTCCATGGCAGTGACAGCCTGATTTTAAGGATGCATGGAGCACTTACATTCCGGAGCTCAAATGTCTTAGGCTGACTGTATGACTTTGTTTTTGAAAACTTGGCTCAAAACAAACACTAGAATTCAGAAGACTCTTGGTTAGGTGGGTTTGCTCTCTGGGATCGCTGTGAACTAGCTGGACTCTGGTTTTGCTGTGTACCGTGCGTCTTGCGTTCCCATGGGGTTGGGAGGGGCTGGAAATTTGCAATGGAGAAGGGGAATCAGATCTTTGAGACGTGAACGTTGATGTGTGGCTGCAATTGGAACAGCTCCTGGGTTTAAAAAAAGCAGAGGGATGGTTTTAATTGACACATCTGCTCTGTGTAGTCAGCTTGTCTTAATGTAACCACACAAAAAAGAAGCTTTTACTACTTTTAGCACTTCATAGCCAATCGTTTTAAGCAAATGGGATAAATTTTATTTTTCAAGCAGTCATAGGAGATAAATTCCAGCTGCAGGGGTCACTGCTACCAATTTTGACTTTTACACTGAATGCAAAGTGTTGGTGTTACAAGCAAGGGCAGGACAGAGATGAGGGGAGATGAAAGGAGAAGTGCGGCTTCACATAGCTATTGGTGGCTCACAAGCAGAAAAAGCCAATGCTGTTCTCTTATCCCTGGAAATTCAAACTGAACTATCAGGAAAAACAGTTTTCTAATTAAAAGCTAAAACTACATCTGGGGTCCTGTGAAATGCTTGGATACCGTTTTTATGGATTTCATTATTTTAAGTGAAGCCACGCTTTAATTTCCAGGTTTATTTTATGTTTATGTAGATAGTTTAGTTTATGGCTCTGTTAAAAACGCCCAGTTTCTCATCTGAAACTCATCTATATAAACAGAGCTTGGATGGACTGGCTGTAGAAGAAACGCATGAACCAAGGGCCCCACCTATGAGAAAGCTCTCTTACTTGGATTTCATTTAATCTTGTCTTGACCCCTACTATCTGGACTCTTTTAGCTTATTTACTAACTAGAAATTATTTTCCCTTGCCACTATTTTTTCTCCCATGTTTCTTGCCAAATAGGAGGTATTGGTGTTAACTGCCTTTTCTTGCTCTGTTTGTACAAAATCTTTAGCAGAGAATTCCATAGAAAACAAATGGAAATAATTCCCAATGTTTCATTGGCCAGGACAGGAAGAATAAATCTTCCAACAAGCAGGAATTTTCTTCTGGCGAGTAAATGGATTCTCATAACCAAGTTTTCTGGAACTCAACCTTTTATTTATTAGCAGCTTTTCCTGTTTCTGTTCGTCTCGACTCGGTGAAGATACTGGATGCCCAATTCATCATTCTCATCCTGATGAAGTCCATGTACTTGGAATTATCAAGAGCCTGTGCTGTTCACACAGCTTTTTTTATCCTGCTCTTTTTAATTAGTTCTGCAGACTCGGAGACGGTTCTGCACAAATACCTGGCAGGCTGCTGCCGTTTCCAGAATTTTACAAGTCTCGTCCGGGTCTGCCTCGTACGGGACAGATCAGCTGCAGCTGCCTGTTACCAGGCTCTGTCTCGTCAGGTGGCGGGTGCTGTTTCGCTCCAAATCCAGCGTGGCTGCAGTTACTGCTTTCCCCCTTTTTTCTGGCTATTGCAAGCATGGTTTCATCATGATTTTACCAAGTGGTGTTGGTCGTACCTGGGTACAAGGGTTAGATTTACTTTTTGGGTGTGATGCCCTCAGTTTGCGTGCATCCTGCCGTTCCTGCAAGCAGAACTGGCCTTTAATCATCATTGCCCTTTCCATGGAGTTTGAATCTTGTCCAGGAATTTTCCCTGGCATCTGAGAGTGGGAATTTGTAATGAATTCCTCTTGCAAAGGAAAAGGTGATACCTATTTGAGTATCGCTAGCAACGTGGTGTTTGGAGACCCTGTGTTTGTCAGTGTTTGATCTGAGCAGTCTTTTGGGAATATTTAGAGACTGAGGCAGTCTGTCCCTTCCAGCACTGATGAAAGAGGTCTGGTCTGTGAACACTGCAGGAGCCCTAGGAGAGAGCACTGCTGTAACACACATCGTGGGCAGTCTGCTCTACGAATCAGCGTGTCCTGAATCTCATCCTGTGTGCTCATGCAAAATGCATTAATAAATGTTGTTTGCTAACACAATTTTGTTTTTTCCTTTTAGATTTAACTCCCCACTTTACTTCTGAGCCCCTGTCTACTGTCCAGAAGCCTGGTGGGCCCGTCCACCTCCGCTGCTCTGCCGAGCCCTCCTCGGCTCGCCTCTTCTGGCTGTTCAATGGGGAGCCCCTGCACAGCAGGCCAGGAGAGGTGGAAATCCATGCTGGATCTTTGACAATCGTCTCCCTGAGCCCGTCAGCAGCTGGTCGCTATCAGTGCGTTGCCAACAGCAGCGTGGGCGCTGTCGTGAGCGGGGCTGCGGTGGTGTCAATAGGCAGTAAGTTGATTTTTGGTTGTATCCCTCGCTCCGCGTGAGTTACGCAGACCTCAGCTAGCTGTGTGATTTGTTTTTCTCCCCTTGTGGGGGAGCCAGGAATTTTGATTTGTAGAAAAAAAACTTGTTTCAGCTTCCCCCCAGTACTTAATATATGATCAACAATACATTTTTTCACCAAAATTCTGTCTCCTGAGTTATGTGAGACCTGTCAGGTGATGCACACCTGGAGCAGCTTCCCCAGAGAGCTTGTGGAGCCTCGGAAGCTTTTAAAGACTCAACTAGACAAAGCCCCCGCTGACTGATTTAGTTTTGGCTATAGCCCCATTCGGTGCTGAAAGCTGGACTGGAGACCTTTGAGCTTTCCAGCAAATGCAAATATTATTCAGTGAAATAGCGTTCAGTTCAATGAAGGAACTGAAAGCAGAAGGTTCCTAAAAGCTTTTCTTCCAAAAGGATTTTGAAGCAGCAACTGAGCTGCCGTGCCCCTGCAGAAGCATGCTTGAGAGTTCGTTAGAAAGGAGGGGAGAAAGGAGTGGGACTTAGACTCCCAGTTAGAGCATTTCACCGGTCAAAACTGTCTAGATGTTCTTCAGGTGGGGATGGCCTGCTGTCTTTTTAGGTAGGATTTCCCATCACTGTTGCATTGGTTCTTCGAATTGGTCTTTGCCTGGTGCCTGATCTGTAAATTATTTGATTTACTGGAGGTAAGAGGAAGTGCAGTGTTTCCCACATGGAAAGGACGATGTAGTGCTAGAGTGGGAATGTAGTATTCCTCCCTGAGCATGATTTGTCCGCTTAGGATTGCAGTGCTGTCTGAATTGGGCCTTTGTCGAGCAGAATTTGAGTGATTTTTCTGTAAGGGTATCTCATCTATGGAGCATGTCCAAAATCCCCCTGGGAGGAAAGTTTCTTCTAAGTGTGAGAAGTGAGTGTTTGGGTAGAGTACTGACCCATGGCAAGACCCTCTCGAGAGAGCTATCAGGGTGGCTAGCACAGAAAAACCTAACAGCCCAGAAGATGCTTTGAACATGAAGGGAGTAGAAGAGCAGCCTTCACGCTTTTATCTTCCTTTTGAGGTTTTAGTAGCAAATTCGAAGGTGCTGTTGAGGCTTTCTGCTTCCCTCATTGCTCACGGCAATGAGGGGAAGTTGCTGCTGTACTCTGTGTTGTGTTAATTATAACCACAGAAAGACAATTTTGTGTCTTACGGGAGGGCTTCCCCGTGGTAATGTAAATTGCATCCTGCATTGCCTTCAGAGCCCGCGATTAACGCCACAGTCTTCTCTTACCAGTATCTCTGCTTGCTTTTCCTGGAGGAGCTGAGGGAAGATAAGAACTATTTTTTTCTCCTTCCTGTTCCCATTTAAATGCTGGCCCTTCCTGGAGTAAGAAAGTGTACATGCACCAGAGGGCTTGTACTGCAGACTACAAAAAAGGCTGAGTCTGTTGGTGTGAATGTAACCAGCTTGATATCAGCTGTATTTTAAATGTAAATTTCCCCAGCCTTGGCTGCTCTTGACCTTGTACCAACTCTCTTCCAGGGCTAGCTAATTTTGATGCTTCAGTGAAACCTGTCCTTGCAGCGGAGGAAGGAGGTACGGCTTTTGTTGGCTGCAAGGTACCAGAAAGTAACCCTAAAGCCCAGGTCCGCTTTCGAGTGCGGGGAAAATGGCTGGAGCAGTCAACAGGTGAGAGGTTCTGTGCCACTAGGCAGCAGCACAGACAGCCAACAAATGCTTTCTTGGAATTTTACCTGAAGCAAGTTAAAACCCTCCAGAAACCCACACAATTCTCTGTGCAAATCGCTTCATCTAAATCTGCCTTTGTAAATTAATATCCTTTTTGTAGCAGTGTGATTTCTGTGTGATCCTAAATTTAGAACAGATTGATTTATATGACAGGTTATTATTATTATTTTTTTTTAAGAGATCTTTATTTGAAACTAAGCTAAATATAACCTCTTTTTGTTCCCCACTTGTTTAGATAACTACCTAATTCTTCCATCTGGAAACCTGCAGATCTTGAATGTATCTTTAGAAGACAAGGGGTCCTACAGGTGCGCCGCGTACAACCCAGTCACTCACGACCTCAAAGTAGAACCCACCGGACGCAAGCTTGTAGTCACACGTGAGTGCTCAGCTCCGTTTTACAGAGCTAATATATCTCAGACTGAACAGGTCACGCCCTTGGCTGGACAATCAAATGGCTGCTGTATGTAAAGGGGTTGGTAAATAGCTGCTGGATGTTGGTTTTTTTATTTTTTGTGGCTATGTTTGAGTTTATTTTGTTTGCACATTGAATTCTCACTGCTACTTGATGCGGAGAAGCAATGCGACTGCTTCCCAAGCCCCAAGAGGACAGAGCACTTAGCAGTGTCCTCTTTTCCAGGGCTAATACTTCAGCTGCCAAACTGGTTTTGGAGCAAGATCTCTGGAAGAGAGAGTCACAGCATTGTGCTTAGCCGCAAGTAGAAGCACCTGCGTGCAAAAAGCCTGGCAAAGCTTCATGACTGGAGGACGGGAGGGTGTGCTTTAAGAAACAGCTCGGTGATGAGCCTTGTCTCGTTTTTTCCAGGCTCTTCCTCAGAAGGCTTCCACATCCTGCACCCCCTGGTCCCCCAGACGCTGGCCGTGCCCCAGCACAGCTCCCTGACACTGGAATGTGTTGTCAGCGGGCTGCCCCCAGCCTCCGTGCGCTGGGTGAAGGACGGCCGGGACGCGCTGGGCGGGGGCAGGTGGAGGCTGCTGCACTCCCACCTGGTGACAGACGGGCTCGAGGCATCGGACTCTGGAAATTACTCCTGTGTGGTGGGAAATGAATTTGGAGCAGTGAAATATGTTAACTATTCACTGACTGTACTTGGTAAGAAGGAATTTTAAAGCATACTAAAGTAAAGATATGTTCACAATGAGCATCTCCCGCCTCTCCCAAGTTAAAAGTAATGGCCATCTCTTTCCAAATCCTCTGAGGTCTGAAATAATTTAACAATAAAAGATAACAAACTCTGAGGCAAGAACTGATCTGTTTATTTTTCTGCGGAGTGCCAAGCATATATGGAGTACAGTGTCATAACATGGCAGAGAAGGCTCTCTTCTGAGGCTGTATGTAAACAAACAGCTGGCCAGAAGAGGTGATGCGTTTGGACAGGACAAAAACAAAAGCAAACTAAATTTATTTGGCCAGCTTTGTGTGTCTGTGAGTTGTTCCTAATCTCCCCTTCCCTTTGCAGTAATTCTCCTGTTTGAGATTTTTGTCTCTGTTACTGTTTTTGTTTGTTTTTTGACATGTATACATTAGAGGAACTTGGGAAACAGACTGATGCAAACCACGCCTTTTGTTATGGAGATGTATTTTCAAAATAATTCTTCAGTAGCAAGTGTTCTGTTAACAATAGTGGTGCAAATGTAACTGTTTGGAACAGAAGGAAAAGGCCATTAAAATAAGCAAACGTGGGGAAAACCAGCTTTGTGATGCACAGAGCCAAAAGTATGTGGTGCTTACTTGGCCTTTGTACGGGATGAGCCTAACACTTTGCAGCTTTATTTCTCAGGATTTAGGCTGAGATCAACATACAGGGCTTCATGCAAAAACTGTCTCTCTTTTTAGAACCTGCCTCCATTTCCAAGGGACTGGGAGATGAAACCGTGGCCGCTGGAGCCACCGCGCATTTCTGGTGCGATGCACGTGGCAGCCCTGCCCCAGCCCTCACCTGGCTGCACAACGCAGCTGCCCTCACTCCTTCTCCACGGCACCTGCTGCTGGGACAGGGCCTGCAGATCCGCGGCCTCACCGTGGAGGACTCCGGCGTGTACCAGTGTGTGGCCAGTAACAGAGCTGGGTTTGCTCACTCTGCTGGGAGACTTCGTGTCCAGCCAGGTAGGAGCGCTCGCGTGTCTGCAAGAACTCAAATGGAGCATTTCTGCTGGAAGCTTTGTTCTGTTGCTTTTTCCCCACGCTGGTTTATGTATCTACCTGCTTCTGTAGCAAGTCGTACAAATAGTGTGCCTCCAGTTGCATTTTAAGAACTGTAGGTGTTTCTGAGGTATTGTGGTTGCTTGATATTTAAAATGGAGATTACCAGCCTCAATTAAACCAGTTTGTGGTTAAATTTGACACGATTTATTGTTAAATGCAGTCGGAGTACTGCTGTGCCGGATGAACTGGTGTTCTTAGCAGTATGGGCTGCTTGAGTCATTATGCCTTTTTCATACCCTTAATTTAACAGAACGATTTTCAGGTCTGGAGGTAATGCACGCTTCCTTGTGTCAAATTAGCAGGTACCATAGTGGCTTTGGTCACTTTTCAGTCTAAGAGACTTTGCAATAGCTGGAGAATTTGATTTCTGCTAGTGTTAGGCTGTTGGCAAGAAAGACCTTCCCTGTTCTGTTCTCTCCCTGTGCTGTGCAGTTGGTGCTTTTCACATTCTTTGTAACTGTTAACATTGATGTGAGAGGTGCAGAGGCTGACTGAACAGGCCTTTTGTTGCCTGGTTGCCTGTGGAGTGGCCTGAGCCATGTCCTCTTGCTTGTGCCCTGTCCCTGGCTGACCAAGCCTTCAATGTGTACAAACAGCAGTGTGGTTTCAGAGTGGCTTTCTATCAGATTCCTCTAAGCGCAGGTTTCAGCTGGTCTCTTCAGTCCAGAAAGGAAGCCTGGAGAGGCCGTCTAGGGGAGCAGTAACGGATGAAATGATTAAAAAGCAGCAAGCATGGCTTTTCCTAATTGCATTGACTCAGTGTGGCACTTGCATCCTATTCCTTAACCATTTCTCAGCTGCTTTCCCCTAGGCTGCAGCTCTAGGCCAGGTGCAGTCTCTCTACCAGCAAGTGTCCGTGTGGTGGAGGGTGGGGACATCGCGTTGTCCAGCAGTGCCACTGGCCTACCAGGTTGAGCTCCTTGCACTTTAGGGACGTGACTTCTGAGGGGGAGACACGAGCAAAGCCATCAGTGGGCATGGCTCTGGTACCAGGAGCCGTCCTCACAGCTGTGAGCCTCAAGCACCAAGTGGATCTTGAGTCCAGTGCCAAAACGTGGAGAGCAGAGGTAGTCAGCTCCGTGATTTAGGTGAGAGATGCATCAAAATAAGAAATAAAAGGAAGATAGGTAGGGGGAGTGTCCTGGGGAAATGAAGCAGAGGAGCCCAGGCTGTCTTCAGGGCCCGCTTTCTCCCTTCCCTCTTGTCAGCAGGTAGGCAAAGAAATGGCTGTGTGCTTTGCATGGTGCTTAGCGTTCTTAAATGTGATAAGGAAACATTCCAAGGTGGGTTCTTTGCATTTCTTGAAATTGCTACTGGGGAAAGATGGCTCTTATCTCTTTCTCTCCCTTGCCTTTAGTGTATTTTCTCTGTTACAGTGGAATGTAATATTAGTACAAGTTTAAGCCCCCTTTCATCAAATTCCTCTCACAAGAACTAACATACAGGTTTCAGTTATGTGTTGTGACTCTGGTTTTCAGCTCTTACAGCACCCTGTCTCTGGAAGTTTAGCTAATGTCGATGGGATTTAAGATTTTCCATGTATGTGGCCCCGTATTTCAGGTTCTTCATTACCGCCAACTAAGTCATTTGTATGATTTGAAAAGATGCTGAACCGTTCTCTAGAGGAAGGAGAGGGGAAAAAACCCTGATGGAAGTGATCCCCTCAAGTAGTTCTATTCGTAAGTTGTTGTTGGATGCTGCTGAAGGGAAACAAAACTAAATGTCAACCCAGAATTCGGTCTGTATCAAACACAAAAATCCCACTGCTCTGCCTCAGAATTTTATGGCAGTAAGTTTAAGGTTAATGTTTTGTTTATTAACTTTTATCGGTTTCTAATGCACTGTACTAGCTGCTGGTTATGGTGCAGAGAGTGGTTAAGGCATTTGGTTTTGATATAAAACTCCTTAAGTACTTTCTGGGAGCTGTTAGGGTTTTTGAGCTGTTCCCATCCGTGTCAGAAGACATGCTCCAACTTTCACATGTTTAATGAAGAATTTGTGCCAGGTAGCCATTCAAGTGCCTCAGAAAGTGCTTAAACTGTGACTGCAGTGCATTTCGCTGGTGGTAGGATCAACTTGAGCACCTCTCTGCCTCAGCAGCTTGTTTCTGTAATTTGCCTTGCTCAAGTTAGAGCTCATTTGGCTGAAAAATGAATTTATTTTTTTCTTTCTGCTGGATCTGTTCCATGCCCTGATTCACTGCATGGTCTTAAAAGCAGACAGGGCAACTTAAGCCTCCATTATAGTGAGAAACCACCAAAATGTAAAATGACAGCCTTAGAATCCTATATCCATAGCACTCACTTTGAGCCTTTTTTAGACAGTTGGGGTGAGTGCATGCATGGCAGCATCTTCCCATAGCTGCCTTACACGTGGTTAATTCTACAAAATAACTTGTGTCTGATGAAAATGAAGGAGAAAAAGATGCTCTAGGAAGAAGGTTAGTATAAAGCACAAGAAGGAGCAGCGTCTGTTAGGGGCAGGTAGGTGATGCAGTGGAAAGCAGGCTCAAGCCCTCTTTTATAGAGGCCAGACACGTCTGAGAAGCCTTAGGGTGATGAGGAAGCCTCGCCAGGCGGGGTGACTTCACTGATCTGCTATGCTCAGATTTTCAGAGTGCTTTCCCAGCCTTTGCAGAGGTACTCAGAGCTGGTAGCAGGGAGGATCCTTCGGTTGTTTGAGAAGCAGGGAAGAAACGCCTGGGAATGCGATCTGTTTGCACAGCAGATGGACAGGGCACTGATGGCAGAACACAAAGGCTGCTCTGCTGCCCTGCAAATCGGGGGCTGCCAGCGGGTTGAAGGCTGCTGTGAGGCCGCAGCCCTGCTGAAAGAAGGGTGTAGAGGTGGAAAAGATCTGTGAGACCTGTCGGGGGGGGGTTGGCAGGGATATGGAATAGTTTCTGTAGGAGGAGGGAATGAAATGGTGAGGGCTCTGAGGCACCCAAAGGGGAGACGTGATAGTGAGCTGTAAAATCCTGGGTGTTGCGGAGAATGCAAGTAAAAGCTGTGAGTACATTCCCTCGATGCCCCAGTTTGGGCTACTCGGTGCTTCTCCATTTACAAGGGAATATTTTCTCGCAGCTCCTGTTAAGCCAGAAATGTTGTTACTGAAGCATTACACAGACTGGAGATGAACAGGCTTAAAAGCGTCCCTGAAATCTGCTTCTGGTCGCTGTTGGAGACGGGGTTTGGGCACTTCAGCCTTAGGTGGGACCCAGCGGGGTCAGACCAGTGTTCCCAGTGGGGCGGGGAAGCTGAGGAAGAGGACTAAGTCTTCCAGGGCGCAGGGATGGCACCGCCGGCAGCAGCTGGAGGGCTTGCGGTGGCCCAGCGGGCAGCAGCAGGCCGGAGGGTGGGTGCGTGTGGGCAGCAGCTGTACCAGAAACACAGCGGAAGGAGCTCGGCGCTGAGCTGCTGAATGGAAATTGTTACCCAGGGTTGTTTTTCCGAAAGCAAAACACAAACTCCTTGCCAGCTGGTGATGCCTCCCCTCTCGGAGCCATAAACATAACGATGACTGCAGGTCTCCTGTCACCAGCCGAAACCGCAGCTGGCTCCCCAGGCACAGCAGTCTGTTCCCCGTGCCAGCAGGCACCAGCCCATGTCGTGCCCACCCACGAACCCTCCGAGTCCATCACAATGTGCCGGGCCCTCTGGCTCCTCGAGCCATTACGGCATTTGTTTCCAATATTCCATGTGGCAATGCATCACTTTCCCCTGCTTCGCTGACAGCAGTAGGTATCCTTTCACTCTGGGGTTGTTTTAGGGCTTCTGATGTTTTGTGCAAACTGTGTCTGGCTTTGGGGACTTTGTTCCCTTCGGCTGTCTCTGAGCTTTGCAGCATTTCCAGACAAATAGGAAGAAGCAAACAACAAATGCTCGCAGAGAGTGTCTCCAATTTGAAAAGAGAACTTCCCTTCCATTCCCAGCTTTTTAAAAGTGGCCAAAAATAGCAGCCACACTTGCTGCTGGTATTTTAATGGAGGTTTGGAGGAATCTGAGTCAGCCGGGCTAACACTGCCTTGGCTTTACATTACCAAGGAATTTGTTTGTTTTGTAAACCAAGTTCCCTTCATTCCCTTCCCCTTGCAGACCCCGGCACGTACCATAAACCCACACAATCCTGAAGGAAGGGACAGGGCTAGGGCCATGGGGCAGCCCTGACGTTGCAGCGTGCGACCTTCGGGCGCTGCGCTGGTTCCCGGAGCTCCCGCCTGCAGCGCCGACGTTCACTTGTCCTGGATAATCTCACGTGTCCAACCTGCCACCCCTTTCCTGCCTGGAATGCTGACAAGCCCTGCAGCAGCCAAACACTATTTTTCTGTCTCGTGGCCTCTCTCGTACTGCTGATATTATTTTTTATTTCACACCGGGCAAAGTAAATAGGCTGGAGCAGGCTGGAGCGGGCTTTCTAGCAATGGGTCGGCGTTAAATTGCAGTTGGATCTGCCTGTAAACCGGGTTTATTCTCGGCATAAATTTTCAAATGAAGTAGTTGAGCCGTGCAGCTTTCAAAGCTGATTGAAATTACAGCTCCAACCTCAGAAAGTGAGCTAGGAGAATGTCCTCTTGTGTGCACGCCAATTCAGGGCATGAAAAGTTCCTTGTACAACTGCAATTAATTTAAAATTACTCCGTTTGTGTCACAAGTGGGGCTGTATGTTTTTGCTTTTAACGTACATTGCTGCTGCCTCATTTACTGGAGATGGCAATCAAACCCTGCCCGCGGATGTCGCGTTTCAGGTTTTCTATCGTTGCTGTGAAACACCAACGGAATAAAATAAAAAGAGCGAAAGCAGCACGCGGGGGTTCGGCTTGGGTCTGCGCGGGGATCCCTCGGGCTGGCCTTGCAGCAGGATTTGTTTGGGAAAGACGTTCCTCAGTGATTTAGTGTCCCCTCTGCGTGGGGCAAACGTACGTCATCCCAGGGATGTAACCAGACTCCTCCCTTTACAGTTCCTTTAGAAACTGACCCGAAAGCAGAAGAAATGGCTCCCGTGGAGATTGCCCAGAGCGATGAAAGCGACGGTGATTTCGGTGTGCAGACGGCGTTTTTCAGCTCGCCTCCAACAAAGCTGCGTTTTGATGCAGTTGCAACAGAAAAACCCTTGAATAGCATCTCCCCCCCCGAGGCCCCCATCATTCTCAGCCCCCCGCAGACGCCCAAGCCGGACACGTACACCCTGGTGTGGCGGGCGGGCCGGGACGGCGGGCGGCCCATCAACGCCTATTTCGTCAAGTACCGCAAGGTGAGGTTTCTTCTGCGCCACAGCAGATGGAGTTCGTTGTCCTGGGTTTCTCAAGGAACCAGGAATTGCTGCAGTGCTGGTGTTAACAAGAATGTGGTGTCAGGGCAGAGAGAATATAGGGTGTAGGGGAACCACAGCTTTGCTGTGGCCACACAGGCAGCTTGTTCCAGGGGTGGCTGAAGTTGGTCACAAGCATGCTGCTCCATCTAGATTTAATGGGATTTGTTCAGCGGAGCCCAAGCTTTTATTTCCTTTATGGTATCATTATGGTCTATGGGGAATTGGGCTCCTGGGCACGTTATACACAACTCCAGTGACGTTAGAAATGCGTTAGTGTGAGCAGGCTTGAGCCTGGTTTGCTGTGACTACGCTGGAGATGAGGAGGGAAGCTGAGTATTAGCCCAATGCATCAAAGGGCTTGCTACCTTGCATCCCAAGGAGACCATTTCATACTGAAATTATCAAAGATGGGGGTGAACTAAGATTCCTTAAGCAGATAGCCATCATGTCCTTAAAAATGGTGTGCGAGCCGTGGGCTGTTCTGGTGGAAATCAGAACCAGGCCATGCCTACGTGCGTTCGTCCAAGCAAACAGTTTTCTTATGGCAAAGCTGCTTGGTTTATTTTTCATAAGCTTTTTAATCCTCCACATCCTGATCTTGTCTTAGCCTGGAGGGAGTGCTTAGGTTTTTGACCTGTTAGTTCCTGAAAACCTGATGCCAAAGTCTGTTGATTCAACGTCTCATCCAAGCGCTCCACGTGAGCGCTGAAGGCTTTGAATGCTTCTTTCACCTTTTTGATGCTTGCCCTTCACTCATAACAATCTTCTCCGCAATAAATGTGCTCACTCATCTGTTTCTCAGTAGGGAGTTTACCATGTTGTTTTAGGGTGGTGTTCTCTTTGTGTCATAAATTATTTTATTTATTTCCTTCTTTGGAGAGGAAAAAAAAAAAAAAAAGAAAAATTGGAGTGGAATAAAAGCATTGGAAGAGAGGTCTCTTCAGAGGGGAATACTTGAACGAAGACCTCGGGCATGACCTTTGATAATCCACAGCATTTACATCTGCCTTCCATGTTATATTAAAGTCTTATGTTGTTTGGCAGTTTATTTTTGATAGAATCTGTCTTTTCCTTTGAGATTTGGGGTAATGTTTTTCTGCAGAGGTCAAGCATTAAGAGACTACCCTCAGTCTCTTTCTTTTCGTAAGTGAAGCTGGAGAGTTCACTGTTAAAGTGTTTTTTTTTTTTCATTAGCAAAAACACAAATCTTTGGTCTGACAACTTTTTTTTTCCAGCATCTAGAAGTAACTAAGACATACTTTTGTTGCCTGTTTTAGCCAATAAATATTTTAAAATGCTTAAGTACAGGAAAAGCTGGGATAGTTCAGGGAACATTTCTTTCTCATTAGGGTGTTGGGCCCTGCCTTTAATGACACACACACGTACACCCCCAAGCTAATGGCTGATGGAAGTGTTTAAAATCACTTGGGGTTTTAGAGGCAAGAGGGAATGATCACTGCTTTCAAAAACAAGTATGCTTGTGGGGTGGGAATATGAGGGAGGCTTGCCAAAGGAGCGCTGGGAAGGTAGTTGCAAAAGTGCTGATCTGTGGCTGAAGTACTCGGGGACGACACCACCCAGGAAAACACGAGGAGTCCTGGCAAGCTGCGGAGGTCCTCTGGGTGCTTGTGTGCGGGAGCAGTTAGGGGCTTGAGTATTACGTGGGGCTTTGTGTGATTTCCATAACCCAGGGCTGATGTTGAGCTGTGTCCTTCTGTCCCGGGCAGCTGGAGGACGGTGCGAGCGCAGCTGGCGGCTGGCACACGGTGCGCGTGCCGGGCAGCGAGCACGAGCTGCGGCTGGGCGAGCTGGAGCCCTCCAGCCTCTACGAGGTCCTGATGGTGGCCAGGAGCGCTGCGGGTGAGGGCCAGCCTGCCATGCTGACCTTTCGCACCAGCAAAGGTGGGTGCCGCACGGTGCTCGCCGTGTCCTGGGGACGTTTGTTTAAACCACGCCAGCTGTACGTTGTCTGCTGAGCCCTGTGGGAAATGCTCTGCAGTTTAGTTGCAGAAGAGCAGTCTCTAATAGCTAACAGAGCTGTAGGGCAAACATTCCTGAGCATTGCAAGGTTTGTTGGTAAGTACAAGCCATTGAATATGTGATAGTTTTATTTTGGCGGTGATAGTTAAGTTTTTTTTTTTTTTTTTTTTTTTTTTTTTTTTCTTTTTTGTACTGTAAATTTTCTGTTGCTTAAAGGAGCTAAGTCTTGGTCAGGGAGTAGCCTGTCCTTGATGAGGTTTTCCTGCAAAGTATGGCGACAGAAACTCTGTCACTCTGTACAGCCTTCTCTAAGTTTTCATGTTTTAACAAACAGTACTGCTCCTTGTTTGATTTGTAGAAATTTCAGTAAAAATCTGAGGTTTTGACCAGGAGCCAGCTATTTTAATAGTTGCATGCAGACAACAGCAAGCAAAAGAGCATTTCCAATCAAAGTAATGCTTTTTCTTTTGGATTGGAAGCTGGTGGCTGTACTCTGAAGCATACAAACAACCAGATATTTTTCATACTTCTGTACAAGCACCAGTCAGTTCAAAATTTTGTTAAAATTTTGTGCTGTTTCTGTGAAATTCGTGATGCATGTGAGTGGCTGTATTGACATACCGCAAAAGTCCCTTCAAGCCAGTGTTTTGGGTCCAGCTGTGGCCCAACCCAGTTTCAACAGCATTTTTATCAACCATCTTCCTGTAGATGTAGATTTCAGTGTACTGTGCGTGCTGTCCATGGTGATTTTGTGATGAGGGAGCTCTGAAATCCGGGCAGGAGCTGGCAAACACCGCTGCCAAGCCAAGTGCAGCACTGCAGACCTTGGCGGTGCTGCAGGTGTTGGTGCTGTCACTTACCCAGGGAGGGCTGACAGCAGAAGTCTCCTCCTGTGCTGCCCTGAAGAAACTCCCTGCCCTCTGTGCTGGCTGAGCAAGCTGTGATTTGGAGCCTCTGTGCTTAGCAAGTGGTCTTGCGGAGTGAGCGTACTGCGAGAAGCAATGAACAGCATTTCCTTGTCTTCTCCCTGAGCTGACTGACTGCATATCAAATCTTTCCTAGAAAGAGCATCACCCTCAAAAAACACTCAGGCTCCATCCCCTCCAGTGGGCGTTCCCAAACACCCCATCATTCACGAAGGGACAAATTTCGGTGTTGTCCTTCCAGATCTGTCTCGACACAGCGGAGGTAGGTGTGCGGGGTGCTTGTAATCCATGTGCTAGAAGTTAACATGAGCTGGATGCACCAGAGTGATCTTGCGAAGTGTTGGTTACTGATCTAGATGCTTGTGTTACCGCTTTTGTTTCCCATTTATTCCTTAAGCCTCTCAGAGACAGGATTTTTCTGTCTTGTGGGACTGGTGTGAGTGAGATCAGATATCAGCAGCTTCAAGCTGTCAGGTTTTCTGCTCTAGTATTGTGTTTCCAGAGTAAAAGATCGTGGTTCCTGCTTTGGGGATTAACTGAAAGGTTAGCTTATTCTAGTCAGTGGGTTGGCATTGTATGTGGCTGCCCTGAACCTCCTGTGTTTGCAGGGACCTTAAGTCACCGAGTAGTGGTGCATTTATTAGGCTGCAGCTTCTATGGAGAGGTATTTGAGCTATGAATTTAACAAATGCATGTTCTAATCTAGTGGTCGTGTAGGATTTCAAAGGACACTGTCACCTGCATGTTTGGCTCTCAAAAAATGAGATAAAAGTAGTCTTTCATGGTAACCCACATTCCTGCTGCTATGTTTTAAACCTGCGGTTGCTTTTTGTTAAGTACTCTGGTTTCTTCCCTTCTGCTGTAAAAGATGCAGAGAGAAGGAGAAAATGGGAGATGGTCATGTCAAAGCTTTAAGTTCTCAGAGTGCATTATCTCTGTGTGTCCTCCTGCTGCTTCCCAGAATTATGCTTGTTTCTTATTGCAAGACGATAAAAGCCACTTTGAGTTACGTGGTTTTTTTTTTTTAATGTATTTATTTTAATCGTTCTGTTTTCATGGGAAACCAGGCTACTAGTTCTTCCCATCACCCTAGCCTTTGACCTGATTTGGCAAATTTACCTGGGCTGAGACCTCAGAGGTGGTACAATACTTAAAGTCTGGGTGGAACCAGAGTTGGGTGGGGAGTGATGCAGGCGAGGGGAGCTCATTGCACTCATGACATTGCTGAATGTCGGAGGAGCCAGGTAAGGGGACGCCTTACGTGTGCCCAGGTGCAGGTGTTCAGCCTGTTCGATGCCCCCAGAGCTGTCAGCCTGGTTCCTTGCCCAGCTCCTCTCAGCAGCGGCAGGCCCTGTGTTGACCAAGGTCAGCTGGTTCAGTAAAGCCTCACAGCTCTCATCAGTCAGGGTGGTTAAAACCAGATTCACTAACACACCTCTTTCCGTTCTCTCTGTTCCACTGCTGTCTGTAACTTCAAGTGAGTTCAGTAAGTACATCGTTGCATGCTTTGTTTGCTCTTGGTTCTCATTTATTCCGAATCATTTTGGCAATGTAGTGCTCATTAGTGTGGTTGGGCTGAAGTCTCGTTGGGGCCTGGGGCAATGTCAGGGTTTTAAAAAAGATAACCAAACTTTTCCACATCCGCTTAGCACCTGTTTCCATTTCCATGTAGAGGTGGTTGGGGTAGTGCACTGCCATATCTGTTTGAGTATTGCAGTGGTAAAGCAGTGAATGCCTCTCTTTTCTCAAGTCCTGCTCTTCAAACTTCTCTTCCAGAAGAGAAGGGGGATAGTTATTACAGGAGGAGTTAGGACTCTGTGTTAATACACAAACTCTAATTCAATCATCAGCTTGTTTAATCGGTTGCTACAGAAAATGCAGCTTCAGCTGTCTCTAATCCTCCCGTAACTGAATTTCCTCTGTCAGTTCCAGAAGCTCCTGACCGACCCACGATCTCCACCGCATCAGAATCGTCCGTCTACGTCACGTGGATACCGCGGGCAAACGGCGGCTCCCCCATCACTGCCTTCAAAGTGGAGTACAGGCGCTTGGGCCGAAGCAGTGACTGGCTGGTTGCAGCTGATAACATTTCTCCTTCCAAGCTCTCTGTGGAAGTTCGGAATTTGGAGCCAGGTGTTAAAAAATGGCCTTTCCTTCTCCAGCTTCACTGCTGTTGCTGCTGCTGCTGTCTTTGCTCTTGAGGAGAGGATATTTCAAATCTCTGGCTGCTTCATTTTGACCTCTGTGGGAGAGGAGTTCCTTACAGGAATTGAAGTTGATTTCTGGCTTTCCAAGTGGAAAAAAAGAAACAGCACCCACACCATAATATAATTCTTGCCCATGTGGAGAGGGGGGTTGTGTATTTATTACTGCTATTTTTAACGTAATTGACTTTCTAGTAAGCACTCAGAATGAGAAAAAAAAAAAAAAAGAGAGAAAAATGCATGAAGAGAGAGTTGTGTGTACTGGTTTCTGGTTTCTCCTGTTGTCCAGCCCTCAAAGTTTGAGAAAAGAGTGTAAGAGTGGTGGGGGTGGATGATGGTGGGTATCCTGGGAAGGATCTTCTCAGTGCCCACCAGTTTTCAGCTTAGGGGCTTCCTGAGCTGGTGGAGGTATGCCCATCTTTCTGTATGATGCCTTTTGGATTTTTCTTGCGTGAATTTCCCTAATCACTTTATAAGCTGTTTATATTTCTTGATGGCCACACCAGTCAGTGGCAATCCCAATTGGATGTTGTGCAACAACTGCCTCCTAATCTGTTTAGTCTCTCCTTGAATCCTGTTTCTGGTGCTTGTTTTGCTCCAACTCCTTCTTTCTCCCTTTTTCCCTTAAAAGGAGAGATGTATAAGTTCCGGGTGATCGCTGTGAACAACTACGGGGAGAGCCCGCGCAGCGCGGCGTCTCGCCCCTACCAAGTGGCCGGCTTCACCAACCGCTTCTCCAGCCGCCCCATCGCGGGCCCTCACATCGCTTACACCGAGGCCATCAGTGACACTCAGATCATGCTGAAATGGACGGTGGGTGCAGCCAGCTCTTCTCCTCACAGCTGCAGGCCAGTTGGTCCCACTTTGGCCGATTGGAAGCCCCTAGAAGTTGAGGATTAAGGGCTAACTGCAGAGTAGCGACAGATGTTGTCTTTTCCCCTGATGCTCAGAGGCGATCTTCTTTCCAGAAGAGGACCAACGCATTTCGTTACATGGTGGCATGGGGTAGCTTCCTGGGCCACGTGCCTCTCAAGCCCTTTGTTCCCCATTTCCAAACCTCTTTCCTCCATGGAGGCAGCCCTGTCAGCTGTTTGCTCCCGCTCTGCTCTGCCAGATGCGCCCAAGCGGCAGCTCCAGTGGAAGGCTGCAACCTTCATAGCCCAGCAGGTTTTGCACAGACATACCAAGAGGCACCAGAGAGCTTAACTCTGTCCAAATCTCCTAACGCCACGAGTTGTGAGCAGTTGGCCTCGTCTGCTGCGATTCCTGCTGCTTGTGCCAGTCCAGGCAGGGATGGGTGGGACTGGCACTGCGTTTAGACGCCTGTCCTCTTCCTTTGCATCTAGTAGAGGTTTCACGTTAGAGAAACACTTTCCTTTCCCCTGATACCTTGTCTTTTGTAAACAAGTACTTTAAAGTCCTTACTGAAAGCCACAGAAATTCTTTGCTCTTGTTTTGAAATCTAACCCCCTAGTATACTTTGGAGGATTTAACGTGTGGAGTTCCCAGTGTTAGTTTGCTCTGCTAGCTTAGTCTTAAGAGATGTTAAGGATAATAAACTTGAAATAACCTCCAGTTCCTCAGGAGGCTGCATAACTCAGAGTTATAGTGAAATATTCTGAGCTGAATTTGAGTGACCTTAATTCTTGCTGAAATGGAACGGAGAAGTTGAGACCATTTTTATTATACACTCAGATTTTCAGGCCGTTAATTGTCAAACCCTAACTGCATGTTTGGAAAGTGATGTGGGAGGAAAGTTCAGCCGCAGCTCAGGCTCTGTCCCGGAGCTACCCTCCTCCTTTTAGCTGGTCTGAGGAGGGGCAGAGAGCTCTTCCCCCTGCGTGGGTCTTTCATCCTCCTCAGCGTTGTCAGTCACAGCTATGTCTGCGCTCCCACAGCAAAAAAGATATTTCAAGGTGATAAGACACTTGCTGATGATTGAGTAGGACCGAATCAAATTCTTTCTTGTCTAATGCAGTCTTCTGGAATTCTCTTTTAGTATATTACATCAAGCAACAACAACACACCCATCCAGGGGTTTTATATCTATTACCGGCCTACCGACAGCGACAACGACAGCGACTACAAGAGGGATATTGTGGAAGGTACGGCGCTCTGCATGCTCAGCGCAGCTCGATGGGGAAGAACATCATGTAGCCATGGTGGCTGTGTTTATAAGAAATCTAAACTGCTTTTCCCAAACGAGTCTTTACAATATATTTCACATGAGTAGCTATCCCAACTACGTAATGTCGAGTTCTGCCCACACATGAACTTGTTTCTTCCTTCTGAAGCCTCACTTGCGTTGAAACTTGAGAACTAAATCCTGGCTTTAAGTTTGTCCTGTTACACCGCTGCAAATCCTCAGTGTAGATCTATTTAAACTGGTTTGGTTTAGGTTAATTTAGTACAAGGAAACCAGCAGACAGGAGATTTAACCCAGGGTGAGTGCATCTGTTACAGGCTGTGCTGTAACTGGGTGGATTTCAGGCTCGTTTACCCCACTGTGGGTTGTCTAAGCCAGGCAGTATGTTGTGATTGCCCTTCTCTCCCCTCACCGTGCTTAACTGCTCACCCTGCCATAAGGAAGCTGCTTTTAGCCTCAGGTGTTGTGGCGTGCTCCAAGTGCAGGTATGTTTGTGCTCCATGTTGCCTTTTAATCAGTTTTGTTTTCTCAGTGCTTATTAGATCATCATTTTCCTGGAAGAAGTTATTAGATAATGTCTATATTAGTCCAGAAGTGGAAAAGCCTTTTAAAAATATTTTACTTGATGGCCTTATTGCTTGGGCTGAGTAAACGTGGTGATCTCATTCTGTCCCGATGACGTTAATTATTTTTTCCCCTCATTTATTTCAGTTACAAGGGCAGTGGGCCTTTATTTTGAAAATTTGCCCCAGCTAGACAATACTCTGCATAGTACTTTGATGCGTGACATAAGCTTTTGCACTCTATAAAGCTATTAAAGATCCGGAGTCTCCGCTCAGAGGTTTGCTTTAAAGAAGCTTAAGCAGTCTGCAGCTTCATCTGCAAATGTATTTGGGCCTTTGCTAGGCGGGACTGGTGTGTTTATAAATCTTGTACACGGAGCAGCTAGTTGTTTAAGTGGGCTGCACTGCGCTGTGAAATGAGCTTGTTGCAGATCCCCCCCATGAGTGTGTGTGTGTATTGAACTCTTTGTGGCAGTCTGAAACCATTAGCAGCTGCTCTGCTCTGCCAGAGCCTGGAACAAAAACTCATTTGGTGGAAATATTTAAACAAGGGCTTTTCTTTACTGTGCTCCCCTAAATTAGCTTTTCAGGGGAAAGAAAAAAAGCTATTTTCAATTAAAGTGAGATTGGAAGCATTTGAAGCGAAATACGTAGAGAAACATGTGACTGAAGATGTTTTTGCTGTAAATCACTTGTTCTTAACTTCTTTCCTCTGTTACCTTTGAATCCTTCTGCCTGTTTTTGACAGGGGATTTTATCTTGAAATGGCTGTGAGTTGTGGAAGTGTTGTGATGCCTGTGCTAGCTAAGCCATCGCCGTAGGCTCTCCTTACTGCTTCCTGTTAAGTCTTGTCTTTCGAGACATTCAAACCTCTGCAGAAAATGTTTTTCTTATGAATGCTGCTACAGGCCAAATCAGATTTAAAAAAAAAAAAAAAAAAAAAAAAAAAAAAAAGCTCGTCTCAGATGGCTCCTTGCTATCTTTCAGCAGATTCAAGCAAAAGCGAAGGAAAACCAGCCCTACCCTGCGTTCACGTGGAGCGTTCCTCTCTCTGAGGGTCCTGGAGAGTGAATTTAAAATGTAAATGCAGTCTGATGTCAGTTGTTTAAATGTTTTTCCTTGCTAATGGTGCACGAAGAGGACAGTTAAAGTGCCTGTACTGATTCCAGTCCCACTAATGGTTTCGAGCGGAAACCTAAAACCTGGTGCAGTAATTACCGAAAGGAATGCTCGGGGAGGGGGGCTGCTGGGAAGAAGAGCTGTGGATCTCGGGAAAGCTGCATGGCTCCAGCCAGCACTTGTGCCATCACCTGGGACGCCTGCGGTGCCCGGGATGGAGCTGCCCCCCGTGGGGCCCGGCCCCCACCCGCCGGGGGTGTTGCAGGGCACCTGGGTGCGCCCCGGCCGGTCGGGGGACAGCCCCTGCCGTGTCTGTTTTTATGAATGCTTAAATCAGTAGGTGGTATGACAGTTTCTTAGAAACAGTGGAAACAGTTCAAGGTGGTATTTTCCAAGAGGGATTAGGAGTGCTCAAACAGTTAATTAAACTCCTTAAAAAAAAAAAAAAAAAAAAAGAGTCCCTGTTTATTAAAATTTGTCACAAGCCCGTGAAAGTAAAAACTGAGAGTGATTTATATGGAAGTGCTCAGTACTTCAGGAGGGTGTCTAAATGAAATGCTGGCTGGGCGCCAGAGATGACAGAACCGTCCTATTAGAGAAGATTGCTTGGCTCGGAATCCGTCTCTGCAGGGGCAGGCAGCGCGAGAGACGGCCTCGCTGTCGAATTTTGTTTCCTAGTAGGTTTAATAAAATGCATGTTCAATTATTTGCGGTTTCTGCTGGAGGAGCAACCCAGCTGCATCCTTCCTGTGCACGCGGGCTGCCCCGGGAGGTGCCGCCCAGCTCCGGAGCTCCCGCGGGACCGCGAGTGGGGCGAGGGTCTTATCGCCGCGAAGCCTTTCCTGTCTGCAGCTGATCTGTTCTCTGTCTG
This sequence comes from Alectura lathami, assembly GCA_013399715.1. NCBI lineage: Eukaryota > Metazoa > Chordata > Aves > Galliformes > Megapodiidae > Alectura > Alectura lathami. The sequence continues at coordinate 283,094 of VXAV01004398.1, forward strand.
CTCTGCCAGTTTTCCCCTCTTCTTTGCCCTGCATATTGGGAACAACTAGCATAACCCGTCCTTGAGACGGTAGGGGAGGGAGGCTTGCTCTGGGAAATGCAGTTTGTAAAAAGCTACGAACACTTCAGCGTAGAACAGGGTGGCTCCGTGTCAAAGGCACCCCGCGCTGCTGCTGGTTTCAAAGGTAAAGGTGCTGGAAACCTGGGTGTCTGATTTTGGAGCTCAGGGGCTTCCTGTTTTTGTGTCAAAACAAACAAACCAAAACGCTTATTCCTAAAAAGGCTTTTAAGAATAAATTTCACAGGAGGCTTTAAGTCCTGCACTTTCAGGTAGGTCCGTAATGCTTACAGAAACTTCTTCTCCAGCGGGAAGAGCTGCAGTGCCCGTGTTTTATAACACTGCAGCGTGCTCATACCTCACTCTGACTCATGCCAGTAAATGAAATGCAGTTGGTGTTTTTTTCCCGTAGGCACAAAGCAATGGCACTTGATAAATCACCTGCAGCCAGAAACATCCTATGACATCAAAATGCAGTGCTACAACGAAGGCGGCGAAAGCGAGTACAGCAACGTGATGATCTGCGAGACCAAAGGTGAGCGCGCGGCGCCCGCCAGCCCGGCGTGCTGCGGAAGGTGCTGTGCTGTGGCACGCATCTGCTGCGCTCAGATTTTTTTTTTTTTTTTTTTTTTTTAGTGCAAAAATCAGCTGTAATGAGAGCTGTAATTTTCTGGAATGTTCTCAGGGGTTGTTTTGTCTTCCGTAGCTGGGATTGTTGTGAGCTGGTGGAAACTGATACGCTGCGCTCCCAAGAAGGGCTCTCAGCAGAGCTCTGTAGGTTTGCCTGGCCGCAGCGATGCGCTGGTTGCTCTGGGCTGTTCTCTTGCCGTGTTGATGGCCTCTCCTTAGGGGAGACAGCCGTGCTCCTGAAGATGACAGAATCGATTTGCCTGTCTGTTTTATGTCTTTGGGGCTCTGTGACACGTTGTATAAGTGCAGCCCGCAGCAATTGATGGTTGTGTTGGCTGCCTCCATCGCTAATCCTGCATGCCTCTGGCACAAAGTTTGTACTGTTCTCTGGAAGTGTCAGATATGGCAGTCACATTTATTTTGCGAAGAATTCCTGTCTCCTTTAATCTCAAAAACCAAGTAAGGCTGTAAAGGGAAAATGCAGACAGTAAACTTCAAATGCAGAGCTATGAAAAAAGTTTTTTTTTTTTTTTAATAAAATTAAAAAGCCCTCTAGGAGCGGAAGCATCAAGATTTAAGTTAGTAGCAAAGCCTTTGAAAGAGAGGCTTGGCATTGCAGGGATTCAGGCTCTGTGCACAGTTGGTTCTCCTTCTGCAGGGAATGTAACCCTCCTAATTTTAAACTTGGCAAGATGTAATCTGCTGTTCATACTGCTCCTTCCTTAAAACACAGGGCTCGCAGGGGGCGATTCTGCTTATCTAGCGTATCTGCATGGAGGTGCTTGTCTGTCTTGACCAGATTTGCTCCTAAGCCAGGCACCTCTTTAAGGTTTTTAGTGTCAAGTGGAGTGAATCTGAGCTGTGGCATGCTGAAAATTAATGTAAATTTAATTGCTGGCTTAACCAGCTTCTTGTTTTCTGTGATTTCTCTTCAGTTCCTTGCATCTTAAACAGTATGGTTTTGGAAACGGGACTAGCAGGGTTCACATCAGATAAAAGTAGGTCGTCTGGCAGTGGTGAGGTGATAGAAATGCACATTGTGGTTTTGCCTGACCTCAGAAGTGGAAAGATCTGTGCTCTTTCAAGTTGGGAGTTAGCGCAGTTCTGGCCGTGCGTACCTCGAGGTGCTCGTTAAAGCTTCAAGTGACCTCAGAGAGAGGGTTAGCGAGCTGGATAATAACCCTTTTCCAAGGCAAATAGCTATTACCCAATAGCAGTTGGCCTTCTCATTATAGCTTTTAATATTGACTTGGAAGCTTTCTCTTTGAGGCGTTAGGACTGTAACTCCAGCAGTAATTATTTTCATTTCATAATGAAAAAAATACATTTAGAAAAATCATGCGGTGACCATGCCCTTCCTCATGTCCCGTTTCACCCAGTGAAGCGCACGCCGGGAGCATCCGAATACCCCATGCGAGACCTGAGCACCCCGCCCAACTCCCCCGAGCGGGCAGGGGGCAGCGGGCCGTCCTCCGGCCCCGTGCGGAGCAGCGACATGCTGTACCTGATCGTGGGCTGCGTGCTGGGGGTGATGGTCCTCATCCTGATCGTTTTCATTGCCATGTGCCTGTGGAAGAACCGGCAGCAGAGCGCCATGCAGAGTGAGTTGGTTGGGTTTCCTTTCCGTTCAAGACGAGAATGTGGTCAGAGTAAGATGAGTAAGGTTGGTGTTAGAGTTTATGAATGGGACACAATTTGCTGTTCAGAGCCAACTGGCGTTTGTTTCTGTGAATCACAGCGTCACAGCAGGGTGGGTTGGAAGGGACCTTACAGCACCCCCAAGCCCTGCTGGCTGCCAGGCCCCAGGCTGCCCAGGGCCCACCCAGCCTGGCCCTGAGCACCCCCAGGGATGGGGCACCCACAGCTGCTCTGGGCAGCCTGGGCCAGGGCCTCACCACCCTGGACTTGGGTTTTCTAGGCGTGCCCTAAGTGAAGGCGTGAGAGCAGCGGTGTCTCCACTTCCTTATGTGATGCCCACTGCCCTGCTGCGCTGCTGTCAGGTTGTGCTGCAGCTTTCTCTGAAGAACTGTGTGAAATGCCAGGGCACAAAATTCTTCAGCTTCTGCATCACCTGAAGCAGCTGCACAGATTTTTGTTGGTTGCAATGGCAGAGCTTGTGTATAATCAAAAGTAGGTGTGGGGTTTGAGTCTCCACTTCTTCACACCTCTCCCTCTATCTCATGGGCATCTGGAAAGCGAAAGAACTTCAGCACTGGAAGGCCAAGTCCCTGCTTACTGCTTAGTAAGACTGAGTTCGGTGTCCCGGCCTTTAGAGAGGTGTTCATAGGCTAAACCTGTCCTTTGCAAGGAGCCCTGAGCAGATGCATCGGAACTGACACACCACCTTGCAAAGGGTGCTTACCCACTGAACTGTGCTGTGCTAACAGGAGTGCTTTAGGGTCTGTTCTGTTCCCAGTGCAGAAATCAGCCTTGTTCTTTCCATAGCCTGTAGTTATTTTTAGATGTCCTTATTCTCTGACAAGGAGAAGTGAAGCAAGGTAAGGTTTCTTCAATTGCAGCCCCAAATTACGTTCTGGAAGCAGTGCCCAGCAGCCAGCAGAGGCTCTGTTGATCACGCAAACGGGCTGGTTCAGGGCGCTCTCTGCCGTGGCTGACGTCGGCAGAGTCCTTTCAGCCCAGCGTTCCTGCTCTGCTCCCCAGGATGTGGCTGCTTTCCACTTGTGTGTTTGTCTACTGAGCGCTGAGGTGCTACCGTTAATTTACGAAAGCTGCAGAAAGAGAAAATAAGTTTCTTTTGTTTCTTAGAGACACGTGTTTGGCAGCAAACGCTCTCTGTGTAGCAGAAGCGCGGTGCTAATGCTGGGATCTTTTGCAGAATACGACCCCCCTGGCTACCTCTACCAAGGGGCAGATCTCGGCGGGCAGGTGGTGGAGTACAGCACCCTGCCTGGCACGAGCCGTGGCAGCGTCCACGGCAGCTGCCTGAGCAACGGCGGCCTCAGCAACGGCTGTCCTCACCTCCACCACAAAGTGGCCAACGGGGTTAACGGGATCGTGAACGGAGGAGCCGGGCTGTACCCGGGGCACGCCAGCTCCCTGCCCAGGACGCACGTGGACTACGAGCATGCCCACCGCTTCGTGAACGTAAGCTTGGGACTGACTCAGCTTGTGGGAGCAGGCTCCGTGCGGGTGGGGGAGTGCTCATCCATTGATAACAGCCAGTTCCACCAAATGACTTTTCCCAAAGGAAGCAACTGGGCTGATAGTTCTGATACAAACATCATGGTTTGCATTGGAGAGTATCAGATGACAGCAAGAATTCCACTTACTCTGGGAAATCTGCCTCTGCCCTGCTCCTAACAGCATGTAAGCTCTGAGAATACTTTTGTGCTGCCTCGAGATGCTTTGCTCGTACATATGGTATTTCTCAATCTTCGAGTTAAATAGATTTAATTATAGCTGCTCATTCTGCAGCTTTATGGATCACCCGTTTTCCCCCACCTGTTTCAGATCTGTAACTCTCAGCAATGCTATTAATTATGGCACAGCACGAATGTAGCAGGAGCTTCCATAAAATAAAATGTCCTGTGCATTGAGAAACGCAGCAATGTAGGAAGACAGCTTTTTTTTTTTTTTTAAGTCCCTTTTTGTGACTTTTGAGACAGACTGCCCTTTTCTTTTTCAATTTTTTTTTTTTTTTAAATTAAAAACTAATTTTAATCTGCGATCCAGCCTTTGTATGCTGTGGAAAAATACTTCATTTGCTGAAATGTGTCCTGTTTCCAAGAGAGAATAATGATTTCATTATTGTCTATGGAAACAGATGGCTTGCATTCAAACTTACTAAACTTACTCAAAACTGTGAACATTGCCCAGGAAAACTGAAAGAAAAAGTTCAGAAGTCTGAGAAAGAGCATGCTGGTTTGGGAGGAAAAAAATGGAGTTATTGTTTGTGTTGGTAATTGAACACAAGCACTTCATTTTATTGAACAACAAATTAGCGCTTGCACAGTAGTTGCCCCTTCAGATCAGTTCCGAGGCTAAACCAGTCGGTTCTTCACCTGGTTTTGCCTCTGGTTTTGCCTTTGCATTGCATTTTGTTGCTTTTAAGAGGCCCAAGCCATGTTCCTTTGACCTGTCCACCCCCCCCCAGTGGGTGAACTCATGAAAGTTTCAGGCTGTAGGAGCCCTCAGGAAGGGGAGATCTTGTAGCACTTGAAAGGCAGCCGCCCAGTGCTGGGATCTTTGCTTTGCTGTTTTGTCCCTCCTCTTTTTTTTTTTTTTTTTTTCTTGGAAGCAGGGAAATAGGGTAGTTGTGCGGAGCGTGTGCTAGCAGAGGTCTCTGTGCTTGCAGCTCCTCTGCAAAACTGTGCAGTGAGCTGCGGACAAGCAGCATCGGCGTGCGGTCTCACTGAGAGCAGCTGCCTGGGTTGGGTTCTCCCCGCCGCGTTGTGCGGAGCTGAGTGAGGCAACCCCTTCCCACCCAGAGGAGCTGGGACCAGCACGCTGACGAGGCAGAGCAGAGGAACAGGATGTTCTCATTCTCGTAGGCCTCTCTTTATTGTTCCATTGATTGGACTGAAAGAGGAAGAGAAAAACTGGCAGGATGGCAATCAGGCCTAATTAGGCATTTCCTCAGCGATCCCTATCTGGCTGAGCAGCCTCACAAGCGTAGGGCTTAGCCCTGTTTTTGCAGAACCCACCCTTACCTTAGGATCCCCAAAGCCAAGGGAGCTTTCCCAAAGCTGCTCCCCTCCGGATCGCGCGGCTCCGGCACCGCTTCCAAGCGGCTCTCGCGCCGCGTCCGCCCAGGCCCTGACAATGAGGTATGTGTTAATCTGGGCATTTCGCTTGCTCGTAACGGCCCCTCCAGCCAAAACTAACAACACAAAATCCCTCTCACCCAGAGTCATTGCTGGCGAAGGAGTTACCCCATCTGTGAAAATACTGAATGCTTCAAAAATCAGCGTGGTGCAGTAAAGCGATCTAATCGGAGTAATTGCAGGAAAGTGGGATGGGTTTGTGTTGTGACATCAGCCCTGCAGATTTAGGACCATCTCCCCAGACGGGCGCAGTTAGGTAATGGGCAGAAACCTGCTTTTCTGTCATCAGTGGTAAAGATAAACATGTTTACAGTGTGTTTATTAACTTAAACCTGAGAGCATCGAGCTGAAAACAGACCAGGGAAATGACAGCATAGCTGCAGCTATTTGCTTTCCCCTGACACGCGCTGGCAAAACCCCTCTGCTGGGCTTTGGATAACCGCTCCATGTTGCTGTGCCACGGGGCCGGAGATGGGTAACGGGGCCGGAGATGGATAACGGGGCCGGAGATGGATAACGGGGCCGGAGATGGATAACGTGCTGGGAGCGGGGGGCCTCAGGGCGCCCGCAGGGGCCCAGCCACCTCCTCCTGGCTGGGCGACCGCCCCTGGCGTGGCGCAGCCCCTGACGGTTGGCTCTCCGTGCAGGGCGGCGGGCTGTACACGGCGCTGCCGCAGGCCGACCCCTCCGAGTGCGTCAGCTGCCGGAACTGCCGCAACAACAACAGGTAACCAGCGCCCGCCGGGCGGGAGGAGCCCTCGCTCCGGGGCTGCGCGAGGGGGGGCAGGCACAGGGGAGACGTGGGTCCTGGCACGGGGGAGCGCAGCGGGAGTGCGTGACTCAGACAGGGCCGGTGTCTGTGGGGTGGGCGAAACGAGAGCTCGCCGCGACCGTCTGATGCTCGCGAGGAAGTGAGGCAACTGGGGCACTGTATTTTTTTATATATATATATATTTTTTTCTGTGTTTTCAGCTTTGAGAGAGAAAGTCACTCCACACAGAATTCCTCAAGTAGGATTCAGTCAGTTCTTCTGCATTTTGCTTTTGGTTTTTGCCATTCTCCCAAGGGTGCCCAGGCACTGGGATGGCAGCCTTGCTGTCAGAAGACAGCGCTCGTGAACAGCTGCGGGCTGGGACCCGTCAGGCCTTCAGCAGCGTTTCGGCCAGCCACGGTCACCGTGGGGTGTATTTCTGCAGGAGAAAGAGGAGTCTTGTGTGGAATAAGGGAAAATAATGTAGCAGTTAGGAATCTGGATTTTAATTAGGTTTTTACCTTCAAAAATTTGTAAAGAAAACGCTTCCAGGTTTCTGACTAAATCTCTGGTTATTTTAGTGACTAAAATAGGACTGGAAGTCCTGCATATTGGACCAGTTTGACTGGTAATTTTGGGGTCTTTTAAACCGTACTTTGAATTTTCTCCCTTATTAAAATTGGCAGCTGCCCTCCAGTGTACATCTGAAGAGCCTGAACTGGAACTAAGCCGCTACTGGAGACAGAAAACTTGCTCACCTCATTTTCATGGTTTTACTCGTGAAAATAGAGCTTAAAATAGGATGAAGACATCTCATCCTCCTGTAGATCGGCACAGGGCGGTGCGATGGGGACAGGGTGCTGCCTGCAGGTGGGGGAGGACCAGCGTCACAGATGGGGACGGAGCCGCTGCTCACTGCGAGCCAACGGCCTGTTTTCTGGGCAGGCTGCAGCAGCAGTCGTCAAGATGCGTGTGACTGGCCGTAATTCGGAACACGTTGCGTGTGTTACGCTGTAATTGAAAGCTTGTCTTCCAGTTTTAAACATATTTCTTTTTCAATTGCTCTTTTTTTCTTAAGAAAAAGGAGAGAACGAGTTCCATCCTGTGTGACTGTCGTGTCTGTCCCAGATGGGTCGTCAGCAGTGGCTGAACTTTGAGTTTTCACCTCCCTGTTCTATATTTGACTGCCTGACACAGCAGCAAGCTGTCCTCGCAGCGGCTGCCCCAGAGGGGTGGGGGCTCCAGGCCTGGCTCCCGCTGGGGAGGGGAAGGAGGACATGGGAGCGGGCTGGGAGCGTGCGGCTGCACGTGACACCGGGGCCTCCGGGCTGCTTCCATGGCTCTGGCGAGGAGGAGGAGGAAGGCCTGGTGGGCGGCACAGCCAAGCCAGGCTTTGGGGCTGCAGCCCTTCTGTGGGTGCTCAGCCGTGCCCAGGGGTGTCACGGGGACGGGCTGTCCCCTCCGCCTGCTGTCCTGTCTGCGCAGGGAGGGCCTGTCCCACCCCTGAGTTACGGCACGGTGTGTGCCAGACCCTCTGCAGGACCCCTGTTGGACAGCGGGGGAAGGCAGGTTTGGGCTGGACGCCTCTGGGATTGTCGCTGTAAGCCGCGAGCGTTTCAGGTGCACGAGGGTCCCTAAGGCAGCCTCTTTCCACGGAGCGCCTGGGGTTAGCGCTGCTTTGGCTTACGTCCAGCAGTGGTTTGAGTTGTGGACGTGTGCAGATGAATTTTAAAGTCTGAGTGCACCTTAGAGCTGGCTACCATGGCAATATTCAGCAGGAGCCATCCTGGAGCAGGTGTCACTCCTGCAGCGGTGAAACTCCTTGGTCTTTGGTTTCAGTTAGCGCTCCTGCTCTCGTTACTGCTGGTGGAGGCTTGCCAGGAGCTGAAATGTGGATACCCGGTTTGCTGTTGTGGACAAAGCCAGCGAGACAAGTGTGATTTTTGCTCTTACGTTGGGATTCAAAAGGGATTTTTCCATTCTCTGGTGCTTTTGCACTAGAATGTCCCAGATACTTTGATGGTTGCGGAGGGATTCACATTTTGGAAGTTCGTTGTAAGTTCAGTTTGGCACATCGTGGTGTTCTTATCAGAAATCATTCCAATTCCCAATGTCCACCTCTTGAAGTTGGAGGGCTGTGGGCTTACAAATCCGATCACGGTTCACAGGATTTTAGCACTGAGGGTCGATGCAGGATGTGTTCTCTGCAGCAGGTTTCCCAATCCCGTTCACTTGTGCTCTGCTCTGGGTACGCCCACGGCTCGTTGCCATCAGAATGTGGTTGTTTAAGCTTTAAAAGCTGAGCTGCTGTCTTGAAACTGCTCAAGCCAGTGGAGCAATACGAAGAACTGTTCTGGCCTCTGTATCTTTAAAAAAAGAAGGTCCCGTAAACGTGCAAAACCCAAACGTTTTAGATGGGTTTCTCTGAGAATTTTTTTCAATAATGAGTGAGTGTGGTCAAAACCTCTGCGGAAAAAACTGCAGAGTAATAAATGGATTTGTTTGAAGCCCAGCTGTGTTTCATGTGGGTTCTTCCGTGGCTTTTGTGGTATTTTGGTACTTGGAATAATGATCTGGAGGCAGCTCTGCGAGCGGGAGGACAGAGCAGGGAGGCTGCTGGGCGCTGGAGCACGGTGCTGCGGCTCCTCGTGCAGCTGGCAGGGAGCTGGATCCCTGCAGGCCCCTCCTTGTCCGCGCTCCAGGTCCTCCTTCAGGAAGTTTCTTTGCGTTAGGTTTGTGCCAGGTGTTTTGTCCTGGCCGTGCTTGTTGCAGCTCTCAGGTGAGCGCGTAAGCTGAGGCTCTGAGCAGGTCTGTAGCGAGTGTGCTGCTTTTACCGCCACCCCTTGAGTGGGATAAAGGCGCTCCATGAGGCTGGGCAGGACCCTTCTGTGACGGCCCGGCTTGTCCCCCACCTCTGAATCCCTGTCAGAGCTCGGATCCTGGCTGTCAATGCTTATACTGGATGCGATTTTATGTAGAACAAGCTTTATGGACACGCACGAACAGCTGGAATGCTGGGGCAGGAGTTCCTTCTCCACCCAGCCCGTGGGTGGGTGCACGAGTGGGTCCTGAGTGTGTCCCACCGCGTTGGTTTGGCTGGAGGTGGTTACATTTAGGGGAAAAAAGGCCCTCTGGAAAGGAGCCCCTCCAGGAATCACGCAGCTAAGCCCAGAGCTTGCCTCACAGTTTTTCTGCTGCATGCTCTGAGCCCGCGCGGAGCTGGTGCAGCACATGGCAGCGCGGTGCTGCAGGATGGACGGGGCCCGTCCGCAGAGCAGGATGGTTGTGTTTGGCTTTGGTAGCAACACGTGCTCTGAGCTGTATCCATCTGGCGTGTCAGCGTGTACTTGTGTGCAAAGCTTGAAGCCTCTTTAACCTTGAGTGCTTCGGAGCACCGTTGGCTAACGCTGGTTGAACGCGCTCCCCTCTCCGATGGGTTTGCGGACGCCAGAAAATAGCAACGGGAAATTGTTTTCCATCCTGGCCTCAGTGCTGAGGGGTCTGATGCCGTGGTTCGGGTGGCTGGGGTGGGAGCAGGCAGTGAGTTCATTTTTTTTCCTTGCTGGTTGCTGTGGAACAAGTGGTTGAGGGGCACTGGGGGCGTTAAGCTGTCACCGTGGGACACTTGCCGCGGCTTTGTCTGTCTCTGTTCCGTGCCTCACAGACTGGAGAGCACTGGGGGGCAGCTTGCTGGCTGATGGCGGCCATACAGGCGAACCTTTTCCTGGTGGAAATCCTGGTTTTGTGCCAAACCACAGCAAGGTGTGATCTGGGGCTGTCCTACCGAGCGTTGGCTTCTGCAGACGTTCGTCAGGTGGGGCTGCAAGTGCTGCAGGCATTTTCCCTGCTGCAGTGTTGTGCATGCCTGCTAAGGCCTCCGGCTCCTTTTTGTGCTGAGGTTGAGAGCCCTGGCTACAGGAGTAGACCCAGCAGTTCACCTTCAGTCCTGCAGCCTTGGCACGTGTCGGGGAGCCACGGTCCGGCTCGCACCGCACGGGGATTTCACGTTGATCGTGTTGAATATTTTTTTTTTTTTCCAATTTGCATCCACTCCAGCAACGCTCAGTATTTGTTTTCCAAGGGACTTACATTTGCTGCTTGGTTTCAAACCTTTTCTTGGCAGTGGAAACCTGCTTTGTGGGGCTGGCCTGGTGAGATGTGCAAGTCAAGTTGTCAGGCCACAGTGGGTGGGGGTGTAACAGAGCAAATGTTCGCAGTGATCCCAGCTGTCTGGGGAGAGGAGATGCTTGATCCTTAATGTTAGGATTGATCCAAAAATATATTCAGAGCTTACTTGGCAAGATCTTACTGTTGCTGCAGTAAATAACACATGGTAAAGTACTTGAAAATCGCAGTTTCTCATGATGAATGAGTCAGGCAGTGGAAATAAAAACATGATCAGGGCCATGGGTAACCCCGCTCTGCCTCACCCCCACAGGTGTTTCACCAAAGCCAACGGCACTTTCAGCAGCAGCCCGCTGCCCGTCGTGCCCATCGCAGCACCTTACCCGCAGGACAGCCTGGAGATGAAGCCCCTGAACCACGTCATGGTGGCCATGTGCTTGGCCTCGGGCGGCCCTGAGCACGACGCACAGCTGGAAGAGGATGGCGGGGAGAGGGCAGAGCGGCCCTGCTGCAGGGAGAGCATCAGCCAGCACCCTGCAGAGTGCAGGGAGGGTGAGTCACAGGCAGGGGAGAGCACGAGGCTCTGGGGCCGGGATATTCTGCAGGGGAGCTGCATGGCTCTTAATTTATTGCGGAGGAGCTGGTAATTAAGCACACACATCTGGCCTTTGAGGAAAAAGCGCCGTGTTCCACCTTCCCCACCGCAGAAGACAGAAGTGGCAGAGCTCAGGTGCCTGCCCTCTGTGACTGATGCCTCTGAGTGGAGCTCCTCCAGCAGGCAGGCTCCAGGAAATGAGGCCGGCTCATCGCTGCCTCTGCCCACAGCAAACCCGTGGTCTCCCAGAGCAGGCCTAGAGGCTGAAGTGCTGCCCCGTGGAGTCTTCCCCAATGAGCAGGCATCTGCCGTGGCTTAGAGCCATCCCGGAGGTGAGAACGGGCACAGAAAGAAGTTCAGGCGGGGGTTGGGCTGTGTAATCCTGACCTAATTTGTGTGACCTGCTGGTATCGCTCCATCCCTGTGCCTGGGTGGAGCTGAGGCTCTGTGCTGTTGCCTAATGCCTCACCTGGGTTTCAAGGGAATAAACCTGTGCTCAGACTGCTCGGCCAAGATCTATTAACCTGATGTTTTCTGTGAGTCTGAGCTGGAAAAGGGGACAATCTGCTTCAAAACAGACACAAAAACCCTGCTCTTCTTCACAGGTGACAACTGCACGCACTTGGAAACATCAAACCACGTTTTGAGCTGGAGTCCCCTCATTCTGCAGCCTGCCTCCAAGGACTGTAGGGAAAAGCCAGGCTGGAGCTCGTCCGGGGTCACGCTATGTGGGGCTGGGGGCCCCCCAGCAGCTCCAGCTGCAGGAGAGCTGAGGAGGTGACCGCCTCCCCCCTGAACGCCAGGAACTGCACAGCAGCGCCGCTGAGAGGGACTGATGGAGGGGTGTTAATTATAACAGAGAGAGTCACTATTTATTTTTTGTAGTAGTGTCATATGAATGTATCTTGTTTCTAAATGGTTGCCTTTTTATATTATTTATGCCTTGAAATTCCTTTTTTTTTTTCCCCCATGCACCATAAAACTAGCCTGGTTCTGTGTATAAAAAAAAATTGGAATAATATAAAGAACAACGATGGGAAATGTGTAGTGTGTCTTCCATGGAACGTTACCAGCATGAGGAGCACCGCTGAGGAGAGGGGCAGAAGCGTCCAGTGCGTGGAGCCAGCAGCGTGGAGCGGTTCTGACATTCACGGGGGTGCCACATGGCTGGCAGCACGGTGTGGGGACGCGCTCCAGCTTCTCTGGGCTGAACTCCTGGAACAAGGGTAACACAGGACCGTCGGTCAGAAAATGGGGTTTACGGCCTGGCTTCAGGAGAAGTCGCTTTGCAGTTCTTACAGCAGCAGGAGTTTGCTGTTGTTTCAGCGCTCCTGGAAGCATATGGAGCGCATGCGAAACCCCAGCCTGGCTGCGTGGCTGCACCAGCAGCTAGCTCTTTTCTTTTCAAAAGTGCCTCGGAGCCCCTGTGGCTGGAGGGGCTGTCTGCGCTCCTGGCTGTGCCCAGGTTGCTGGCTCCCTCCCAGCTGTGCAGCAAGTGCTTGGGGCAGGGTTCAGAAACGCTCCCAGGAGGTGCCTTGGAGCTGGACAGCAGGGCCCTGGGGGGAGCAGCCCAGCCTGAAGGGAGGCTCATGGCCGCCTTCCTACACCCCAGAGCAGGAGGGACAGCGGTGAGGGATGCTTGAGAGGGCTGCTGCCAGAAGTGGTGCAGCTGAGCTGACCATTACAGCTCGGTGGTGAGCAAGCCACCAGTAATCCAGCAGCAGTCGGTTTCCAGTGGCCCTGGAGTGGAGCTGTGAGGCTCGCAGCTGCGCGGCTCTCGAGCCCTGTGCCCTCTCCGTGCGCTGTCACAAAAACCCAGAACAAAGTTTGTGATGCCTTGTTCCTGCTCGCTTGCAGAAGACAGAATTACATTTGACTCGAACTCCGCGGTTTGGAGTGGAATAAAGGGGATACTAACTGCCTGACGAGCTTCCTCTGCCTCCCACGTGCCATGAGCCTTGTCAGAAGGCTGCAGCCTGGCTCTGGGAAACCTGCCTGCCCTTCAGAGCAGTGCGTGCAGCCTGATGTAGGTGTTGCAATACTACCTGCGGGATTGTTTTTTTTTTTTTTTTTCCTTCTAAATTTAATCAGAGTAAATAAAACAGAGCTGTAGTTATAAAGCGCTCCCTCCACACCCAGCGCGCAGCCCCAGCCATGAGGCGTGTAGATTTCCCTCGCAGCAGCTTCCTCGTGGCTGTGCAAACAGCCCTGGAGCTGGGAGGGAGGAAGCAGAGCCGGCCGAGGCTGCAGCCCCTCAGGGAGCAGCTGCAGGTGCAGCGTGCCCCGCTCTGAGAGCTGCACCTGGCCCCACATCTCCTTTTTCCCCACTGAATGTCAAGCGTGTGCGCGTACAGTGCGAAGATGCATGTCGCATGCTGCGTGCTTTATAAATCCAGCCCTGATGAGGTTTTACTAGCTCTGAGCTGGGTCACGGTGGGAGGCTGTTCCAGGAGGATTCGGGCTGGTGCTTTATTTCTGCTCAGAGCCTGGGACTGATGCTGTGCTGTGCATCACGGCTTCTGAGCTTCCATGCTTGCAAGGCTGCGTGCAGCCAGAGGGAAGCAGAAGCAGCCGTGCAGAGCGTGGCATGAGTGCAAGGCCCTGTCCTGGTTTTCCCGATCTGCTTTTTGGTGCAGAAGCACAGGGTGCTGCGAGTCTGGGAGGCAGGAGGAGGCTTGGTGCCCAGGGCTGTGAACCGTATGGGGGGGCTGAGTTTTGGGGCTGGTTTGTGTTCAAGGAGGAAGATGCTGTAATCTGCCTCAGTAGCAGAATCTCTCTGTGGACTGCTTTATTTATATTGTGACACTGTTTTAAGTGTTTGTCTTCCTTTTATTGTATTTTATTTAAATATATGTATAACTTCTGCCTTTATTTTAGGGAACTGGTGCATGCTCCCAGCTCGAGGTGCCTGGTTCTGAACTTCCCTGCTGGTCCGAGTGTTCTTTATTTCCCCCAGCTCCAAGTTTAGCCACGATTTTAAACCATCCTGGTGCACCTCACGCCCTGTGCGTGCTCCCCACCATCAGGGTTTTAAGCCTCGGGGCTCTGCATCTTCAGACCGTCATCCGATGGCAGCCTCCAGCCCCCATCCAACTCCTTCCCTAGGGGCTCGTGCTCTGGTTAGCAATTACCTTACTCAGCAGGGCTCTGCGTTTTTAAAATTAAAAATAAAAGGACAAATCCCAACCCTCTGTGCTCCTCCACCTGTCTCTGAACACAGCACTTGGCTGCAGCTCTGCGCCCACGTCACGTCAGCTCTGAAAGCGATGAGGCATGCTTGTTGCCATACAGGCAAATACCCCCTGTATTTTTCTGAGAAGCTGTAATATTCTATTATTCCTTTGGAAACTGTACATATTTTGAAATTATGTAGTTTCTGTAGTTTCTGCAAGTGGTGGTTTTTTTTTTTTTTTTTTTTTTTTTTTTTTTTTTGTTTGGCAAGGGGTGGTTTTTTTTTTTTTTTTTTTTTTTTTTTTTTTTTTGGTGGTTTGATGAATATTAAAGAGAATGCTGCTGCCTGACGGGGATGGCTGGAGTGGTGATTGGTGCCGGCCAGCACTGAAGCTGGGCTGGGTCTCATTGCTCGGTAATTACTGGGCAGGTTATTAATGGAATGTGGGAGAAACGTGCCAGGAGCTCTCCTTGCATAAACGCAGAGCTGAGGGGCCGCTTTCCTTGGGCTTTGCCTTCCTCTGTGTTTGCAATGAAATAGGGGAAAAAAATCACTGATGGCCTTTGTTGATGTCCTGTGTCTTGGCCTGAAAATGTGGATTTTTAGGGTAAAGACAAGGATCTGCTCCTTACCCTGCTGCACTTTGAAGCTGTGCTGCATAAAATGCAGAAATTCAGCAGGGTCCCTAAAAACTGAGCTCAACCCGCAGCCAAGGGAGGCCCTGGGCTGGGGGGGCTGGCACGGAGGTGCAGGGCTTTCTCTGCCTGCTGCAGTTGGGCTCATCCCAGCTTTTTGCGGCAAGCAGTGCGCGAAGATGCATAAAAGCCCGCACCAGCTTTCTGCTTCTCCCCTCTACCAGCCCCGATAATGCTCCAGAGCCTCAGACTGATGGTGGTTTTGCAGCCCTCAGTACTTTTAGGGCAGAAATCTTTCCCTTCCAAAAGCTGCTCCTCCTCCCTGGGAAAAATTATGTATCTTCCCCACCATCTCCTTAAACATCACAAAGGAGCAGAACCAGGCCCCGGCTCACTTGTTTGTGCACTGGCAGTTCATGTTTAAGCGTATTAAAGCAGCCCAAAGAATTTCCTCTGTGGCTCCCTGCCAGCGGTCCTCTGCGCTGCAACCCAATCTGTCTCTGCCAGCCCAAATTTTTACAAGGGTCGGGGGTGGGAGCGCTTCTCTGGGTGGGACATGGGGATATTTTCTATGGGTGAAGCCCCCTTTCCCCATCAAGGTAAAAGCTGAGAACCCACACCTTCACTGGCACCCCCGCAGCCCTGGTTTTGCAACCCAAGCAGCCCAAGCCATCCATCCTCAGGCTTCTTGGAAGCAAATCCCCCCCACATTTACTCTGGTGTCTGCTGGGACCCCACGCTATCTTGTGCTGACCCATGCCAACCCATCCAACCTTCCGACTTTATTGAGGCAAAGAAACAAGTGGGGTACAGCGCAGCAGTGCAGGAGGATGGGGCTGATCCCCCACAGCTCCCTCGGGGTCTGTCCTGGGGTGCTGCAGGGGTGGGTGCGGGTGCCATTGCCAGACCTGAGCTTGTCTCGTCCCCCAGGAAAAGCAGCAATGAGTAGAGGTGCCCCAGCGCTGAGGTTGTGCAGGTCAGCGGGATCACGGCGTGGCTGTCACTGTGATGGTGACATCAACCGGTGCGTCGTCCACGGTGGCATCCGACGGGGTTGAGTGTGGCTCTGTGAGGGGATGGGATGGCAGAGCCTTGGTGACACTGAACCGGGCCGCCAGGTCTGGTGGCTCCACTCGTCCAGTACCTGCCACGGCTGTCACACTGGGGACGCCCGCGTCCCCCTGTCCCTCTCCTGCTCCATCCTCCGTGCTCGCAGCCGGTTGAGCATCCTCGGTGAGCTGTGGGGCTTCGGGGCTGGCCCTAGGGGGCACGGGGCTCTCACCCACAACCGGGCGAGCACTGGGGCATGGGAGAGGGCTGGGCAGCGGGGTGAGGGGTTTGGGCACTCACATGCGGAAAAGCAGCTCGTGCAGCCCTGCGGACACAGAGGGACACCAAGCGGGGACACTGGGGTCCTGCTGCCCCCTGGCTGCCCTGCGGAACCCCAGCACTCACGTGGCAGGTTGTTCCGGTGGTGGGCGACCCAGCGCATGGCCAGCAGAGATAGCGTGGTGGCCACCAGCATCCCCACCACTGCTGCCCCCATCACGGCCGGCAGCGCCTCGAAGGGAGGCTCGGCTGGAAGAGAGCAGCACACGTCAGACTGTGGTGAAGGTGACGAGGCGAGGGGCAGCAGGCATGGCACATGGGTGCCAACGGGAGCAGGGAGCAAGGTGGGCACCAGGCACTCCTGGCACAAGAGCCAAGAAAGTGGAGAAAGAGGTGCGCCTGCGCTTGTTCACTCTGAAACCTACTGATGGCTGCTCATACTGGCACGCAAATTCTGCCTTTCTCTGCTCACCCCCTGCTCTGCCAACAGGGAGCCAGCCCCCGGGGTGTTTCTCCAGCCCCTGCGGATGCCTGACACCGAGCGACCCCTCTGCAGAGGGTGCCGGAGGAGGTCGGGCACTCTGGCCCCTGCCCGCTTCACCTGGCGTCTGCACCTCGGAGGGGTGCCCGGCCGTGCGGTGGTTGACAGCCAGTACGCGGAAGGCATAGACCACGCTGGGGTCCAGCCCCCCCAGGCGCCGGTCACGGGAGTGGGGCTCGATGTCACCGGCAGCTGTTTCCCAAGGGCCGGGTACCCGGCGCCGGGGCTTCTTCGCCTGCCGCCGTTGCACCACGAATCCGGTGAGGTTGCCTGCGCCCTGCGTCCGCCACTCCAGCCGCACCTCGGTACGCGCCCGTGTGTACCGCAGCTTGCTGATGGTGACGTTGGGAGGGGCCGGGTACCCTGCAGCAAGACAGTGCCCGAAGGGGACAACTCATCCCCAGTGTGCGCCACGGACCCTCCAGTGCCACCACCCCCAGGACTCACGATCCACGTGGAGGTGAACGGCGAGGCTGGCGATGCCCACACTGTTGGCTGCGGTGCAGCGGTATGTGCCTCCGTCCCCCGGCCATTCGGCGTCCCGCACGGTGAGGTTGGCCCAGGCCCCACTGCGATCCAGCTGGTACTTGGCCGTGCCCGCTGACACCTTGTGCTCCCGGGGGTTGTACCAGGCCATGCTTGCCCCCAACTGGGAGCCACCACGCTGCCGGCATGCCAGCCGCGCCTCACTGCCCTCCAGCACTGCCACCTCGCTGTGCTCCACTTCCAGCTCAGGGACGTCTGCACAGCGAGAAGGGCCACCATCCACATGCATGCAGCCAGCGCACCACGGTGATGGGCAGGGACAGCAAGCGGGGACATCCCGCCTTACCCAGCCGGAGGTGGCACTTAGCGCTGGCAGCCCGCAGTGGGTGTGCGGCCACGCAGACGAAGTCCTGGCCCCCCAGGCTGGCGTCGGTGCTCAGCACCAGGATGGCCACCGAGGGCTCAGGAATGCCCAGCGCCCGGCCCTGGCCGTCCCACCAGCGCAGGGTGGCCGGTGGTGTGCCCCCCTCCCAGCTGCACCGCAGCATCACGAACTCGTCACGCTTGGTGGCCGCGGCTGAGCAGGCAGGGCTGCCATCAGGGACCCCTGGGGACGGAGAGACGTTCAGCCCCTCACCCAGCTCTGTCCCCAGAAAGTGCCTGGGGAGCAAGGGGCGGGCAATGTGGTGTTGCTGTGCCATGTGGTGCGGCCACGTTGAAATGTGAGGGGGGTGAGGAAGGCGTTTTTGGGGTGTTGGGGTTTTGGGGATTCATCCGAACTCACACAGGGTGGTCCTGCACACAGACCCCTCCCGCAGCGCAGGGTGCGTGGCCAGGCAGGTGAAGGAGCTGCCGTTCCTTGTGGCCGCCCCGGGCAGGATGCTGGTGGCCGTGGAAAAGCTGGGCCCTGCTGCCCCCTCTTCCTTCTCCTCCTCTTTCTCCTTCTCCTTCTCCTCCTCTTCCTCCGCCTCCTCCCCAGGGCCCACCCAGCGCAGCCGGGCCGGCGGGAAGCCCCCCAGCCAGCGGCACCACAGGGCCACGTCCCGCAGGTCAGCAGTGGCCAGCGCAGAGC
>VXAV01004399.1:14574-24748 GCA_013399715.1 Alectura lathami
TGTACGTCTTAAAGTGGCTGAAAACAATGTATACTACATCTTCATTAATTTTGGATTATGGTTGAGTTCTTAAGCTCTATGATATTTCAATGATAGAAAATGTTAGTCCTTATTTTAAAGCCTGTATCTTGCTTTGTGCTAGAAAATGAGTGCAAAAAGCCAGGATAGCCTGCCAATTTTTTTTCATTATTTTTGTTTCTCCTTGGAAATGTTTTTACCATATGTTTTATCACTATTGTTTGACCCACGGTCTGGAGGTATGTACAATGTGTGAGTGAAGCTGTTGGTATAACAATACCTGCTTCGAACAGCAGGTGTTAATTGTAAGCAGTCACAGCTTGAAAGGGACTTCGCCAGCCTGTCATGAAGCTGGCCAGCACCAGAGACCAAGTACGACAATACTTCAGCGACAGCAGTATGATGAGCATAGTAGGCTTGAAGTGGTTTTCAACATACAGTAGGCTAGAAAGGAGTGAGGAAACCATATTGTTTCTGGCAATTTTATGATTGTTTTCCAACATTTGCTATATTATAATAGCATTGCATGTGAGATAGATTGAAGTATGAAACTGTTCAGTGCTGCTTTGCCACCAAATCACAGAGACGTTTTGAGCAGTTACTGTGTAAAATGTTGTAATGTAATCTTTTCATCTCTTTCTAAACAGGAATTAAATGGGAACCGGATGAGAATGGAGTCATTGCATTTGATTGCAGAAATAGAAAATGGTAGGCAACAGATGTCTGCTAGTGTTGAAAAATGTGGAAGGAAGAAAATGTCATTATTTTAAAGAACAAGATGTTTTGTTTTTCATCTTAGGTACATCCAAGCAGCAACTTCTCCAAAAGACGTTGTAATTTTAGTGGATGTCAGTGGCAGTATGAAAGGGCTTCGCTTGACTATTGCTAAACAGACAGTTTCATCTATTTTGGATACCCTTGGGGATGATGACTTCTTCAATATAATTGCTGTGAGTGTCTCAAGATTTTTCTTCCATATTTTTCATCCATCTTTTTTTTGCTATTCATCATGTTTTACATCACACAGTAAACGTGAAAAATGTTGTGAACAGGTGATTGGTGTAAGATTACATTTGTAGCAACTAGACAGACCCTGATTTTCCAATGCAAGCTTCTTCAGGTGACAGTGTTTTCAAACTGTTTTTTCTAGGAGTTGCAGTCCAAAGCCCCTTAAGATGTCATAAGTTTAGGATTTGCAAATAAGACTACCAATCTGTTTTGTAGTTTGCCTGCACTTTCTACATTAACTTTTTAACTTCGGGATTTCTTCCTCTTTAACCCCACTGTTTTTCTCTTGCAGATTCTGCAGTGCAGCGCAGCATACAAAATGGTTAATATTTAAAAAAATAATCAGATGTAGCTCTTGCTGAAGCTTGCATGGCAGGATAAAATGCCAACATACCTCCTCATTTTTATTATTTTTCTCAATGTGAATCTGAAATGCAGTGTATGTGTACCTAGTTAGTTGAGTTTCAGAAATGTGAGATGCTCACAAAACACAGCTCTAAAGCATGCTAATGAATATAAGAATCTACTGCATGTTGTAATTTACAGACCCATTTTAAATCCGAGGTTTTTGTTTTTAATATTCATATTTTTCTTGTATTTATAATGCAATGCTTTATATTGGTAATTAGATCAATCACATACTACTGCCCAAAAGTGCAATTTAATTATCTGTAAAGCTGTGTGAAAAGCAGTGCCTGATGTTTAGCGTTAAAGATATTTTAAGTTCTAGGACATTTTTTTCATGTTGATGCTATTGCATGACATTATTTTGCAAATAACAGCAAGGATATTGTGAAGCTTTGTGGAGAGGTATTACTGGTGCTTCCTGACAGTTCTAACTTAGATCATTAGTAGCTCCTGTTACTTGTCTGTGTCAGCTGGTACACGTTTTAAGTATATGACAACAGGCTAGTTTTTCAACTGTTTAACTGTAGTGGGATTAATCACGTGGGTAGGATAGCTTGAACATGTCTTAAACTGACATCGCAACTATGATTTGGCTGGGGGGCAGGAACTGATGGTTTTGTTAATTTCCCTTTGCTGATATTGTTTTGTTAATAAACAGATAAGATAAAACCACTTACTTATAAAGTGGTTTTATCGTATGTATAAATGCTAAGAATGCTTTCATACTATTGAATGTAAGGAGTATTTTGGTCTTCTCTTGGTACAAGGGAAGTGTCCTTGTGTACTAAAATAAGTGATCCCAGTAATACCAGTGCAAATCATTGAGACTGTCATCCAACAAAATTGTGATTAGTTTTAATCTAAAAAAACTCTTTTGTAAGTAGAAAAAAAATGTATAATCTGAGTAGTTACTAAGATATTTGCCCAACCATATTTAGTGTATAATCACTATTCTTTTCAGTAACCATGGCAGTTACTGTAAATGATGTAGGAAGGAAAGGAAATTTTTAAGTGAAGTGGTTTTTTACTTTGGGAAAATCAAAACATTCAGCTATAACAAAGAATGTAAAAATGTATATAGCAAGGATCCAAAGTAAAGTTTTTGCCAAAGTAATAGGACTATGTGTAAACATTTCAGTACACTCAGGTATGAAGTAACTGTCTTTTTTTTTTTTTTTCTTAAACTTAAGCTGAAAATGAACAGTACTGAGTGTTGGCTCAAGGAATTTTTCTTTAATTTATTGCCAATTACCACAAAGTTCTGAACACTGATTTGAGTACTGAGAAAAGGGAAGAAACGCTCAAGACAACCTTCCTTTGCCAAACTCAGCAAGGGCTTATTACCTTCTTAGTGCTGCTTTTGGCTTTTTCCTCTGCTGCTCTTTGCTTTCTCTTCAATTTGGGTCACACTGGGCAAGTTCCTCAGGGTTATCCCCCTGGGGTGAACCTCCCCTGGTGTGGGTCATCTGCAGGTCCCAGTGTCCTTTAGAAGAACATCCCTTCAAGTGTGACATACCTCCTTCCTTGGAGGCTTCTCCAGCGACATTTCCAAATGTGTCTCCAGCCCATAATGGCTGCTGGCTACCTCCTTACACCTGCCTGTGCTGAGGTGCTGAAGCCTCCTCACACCTGTGGCCATTTTGGGGCCTTGCGGGCTCCTCAGACCCCTGCGGGGCAGAGGGAACTGGCTGTGGTGGCATAGGGTGGCTCATGGCCCTCTCCTACACTGCCCAACAATCTTGCCGCCTCCTGCTTACAGCTACTGCATTTCTTGGCTAGTATAAGGAATTCTCAGTATTTAGTAAGAGGTGTAATTACTGTGGTAATTATGGCATGTTTACAAGGTAATTTCTTCAACAGAAGGTTCTATTTTTTAGTCTTTTTAGGATGATAATGTCTTTATTTATTCAAATAAGTAGAGATAATGATTGAAAATGCAATTTTATTCTTATCAGCTCAGCTATTCATCTTGGTAGGACACTTGTGGTTTAGCTACTGTGCGTATATGAACATGAAACTATTCACTGCCTTGAAAGAGGTACTGCAGAAACACAGGGCGCTGCAGGGAGGCTGTGACAGGAGAGATGATGAGTGGGAGAGGTGTTATCCTGTCTGATGGAAGAAGGGTTTAAGGAGTTGTTTTGGACCAAGTATCACAATACAATTCTTGCTGTCTCCTCACAAGGCAAAAATAATTTAAAGAGAACACAAAATTTGTTTGCTTGAAAATGTAAAAACCTGTTAACCGACTGGTGATGTGGAGAAGGGAGCTGACCTTTCTGTGAGGAATGGTGTAGGTAAGCTGGCACTAGATTACAAACTCCTTTTAAGATGTGGTGTGTTAGAAGAATGTGTAGTGAGGGTATGCAGTAAAGCTAGGGATACTGTGATCTAAACGATCAGCAA
Organism: Alectura lathami; assembly: GCA_013399715.1. NCBI lineage: Eukaryota > Metazoa > Chordata > Aves > Galliformes > Megapodiidae > Alectura > Alectura lathami. The sequence goes on from VXAV01004399.1 coordinate 18,415, forward strand.
AAATGATTTTTGAAGCACTGATCTGGATAGAAGCTGGAAGGGTAAATGATCTTTGTCAAGACTAAAGAGGACGTTGCAGCAGTCAAAACGTGAGACAATGAAGCACATGGAAGAAGAGGCTTCTTGGTCTGAATGCACTGAAAATCTTGTAGAGCTTTTTTAATCTATAGGAAAGTATTTGGGTAAGAAATAAGCTTTATAATTTAGACATAACCTGGTGATGTGAGAAAGAGATTTCATTTGAAGGTAGGATATGTGTGTCCATGTAAGAAGTCCTCTGTGCAATGTAGATCTGTGTATATGTAGCTAGTCTTGTTAAGCAAGACTGGGCAGGTGTGCAGTGTGTGCGAGACAGAGCCACTGTGCCAAGTGTTGAAGATTTCCTTTTCACATAGGAAACAGCTGATACCTCATTTTGTCTGCAAAGCCTATCCAAATGGCTGCTAGATGTTTGGAAGTCTGAGACAAATAAACAAGTACCTCTTTCTCTTCCAGGCCAAAATGTGAAGCAGAATGAGAATTGTATGTGGGAAGTCTGGATAAGAAATAGATGTGTAAGACAAAGGGAAATTTTGTACCTGAATGATTGAATGGCTTCACTATGCATAGTAATTAATGGAACAAGTGCTTGCACCAGAAGACTCCTATGAGGAAAAGAGAAACTTCTGTGTTTGTTACAGGAAGAACACTTAATTTTACCAAAAGAGAAGATGAGGTTAGATAAAAGCAAGATACTTTATAATTTATCTGCTGAAAGAAGGCAGGCCTTGTTTAAAAAGTGTCAGGCTTGATAAGTTAGAAAACAGGGCAGCATTGTGGGAACATAAATGAGTTACCTTGTAAAAGGCAATCAGGTGGCAATGATCACACAATACATCTGTAATGGAGCTCGGCCTGACTCTGTTCTGTGTACAAGCTGGACTGCTGTAAGGCAGGGCTCTTTGTTGACAGTGAGGGTCAAGGCTAGAAAGGAATTGAGCATCAAGAAAATCATTGTGTCAGTGGAAGAAAAGGAAACAGAGCTTAGTAGATGGAAAACTGGAATCTGAAAAGTATTTGTGCTAAATTCGTGATCATCAACTCTATTGTTTTTTATTCTCCCTTTATAATATTTCACTGTACAAGAAGTTTCTTAAAAACAATTGTTTGCTTTTTTGAGTTCTCATACATTTCAGTATTTTGTACACAAAAAAAGTTGAGGATTCTCATTAATGATAATGGGAGTTATGGTCAGTACACACTAACATTAAAAATTCAATTAACAGTTAAAAATATGTAGTAGAATAGAAAACAAAGGAAAAAACGCAAACACCTGCCAACAACAAACCCCAAAATCTTCTAGCAGTGCATTATCTGGGTTGTTTCATATCCACTAGGTCCATTTGATTTTCCACTAAATGTATTTCTTACTATGTATGTAGCAAAAAGCAGAATTCAGTGCAAGTCTTTCCAGAGAATAAACATAAAAACGTAATGTTAAAAATTATTTTAGCTTTCATGGTTAGGTTGTTGCAAAATCTATCTGAAATTGATGGACTAGATGATTGAATTGCAAAAAAACTTGAAATACAAGAGTGATTTTTTGCTGCCTGTGTTAAAATTTCAGGTCAGTTTACTGGTGTATGAAAGAGATGCCTGCAACAACAGGAGAAAAGGCATATTTTTGCAATTCACTTTGAAGTATAACTCCAAGTCATGCATTAAATTAACAATATTGTCAAAAAAGGAGTACTAATTCTGTCCATTGTTGAAATTTTTTCAAATGCTTCTATAAAAACGTAAACTCCACATTAAATGAATAAAATAGTGATTGAGCTGAGAATGTTAAATCAATTTTAATGCTTTAGTCACACTATTTTAGCAAAATATATTAGAGGAGCATTATTTGTTAATTCAGAGCACAGTAGCATAGTTCCCTGGTTTTAATTTGCAGAATTTTCCATTATAAACAATTTCTATATAGTCTTCTTTTAAGTTCTTGTATTCATACAGAATGATTAAATGTAGTTTTTGAATGGCCTGAATAATCAGATTCTGTGTAGGTAACGAGAGAGCAGGCTGACCAAGAGCAAGGTAGGCAATTGAGAACCTCGTTATGATTGCTCCGAGATTTGGGCTGCACTTGTATGCCTTGTATATGTGGTAATGCTGGGGGAACTTTGGAAATATCAGAACAACAATCAAATGAATTGGTTTGGCTTCATTGTTTGGTCTTAGGTTAGGCTGAAAAGGATGTCTTGAGTTGTGTAAAATTTTTTTTGTGTGTGTGTTGTTGCACAACATAGTAGGAATTTAATTTGTTTCTGTGGACATTGCTTCAGACAGCTGAAAAATAGCAACAGATAAATATGAGAAATGCTGGGGTAAATGTAAACTTCTTGCATTAGTATGGAACCACATATACCTGGTGTTTTCAGAAGATGAGTAGTATCTGATGACACAATATAAATCAGCAGCTGTCTAATTATATGGTTCCTCTTGGTTCAGATTTTGGCCAGCTCATTTTATTTTGTGCCTGTTGTACAAAGAAATAACTAGAGTGGCAAAATAATATAAACTAATAAAACAAGTAAATGTAAATAAGTAAATAATGATAATAGTGTCCTCAAGTGTTTAACTTACCAGAGTGCTTAAAGTAGGCTGAGGTTTTAAGAGAAGCTCACAAAGCATGGTAATTGCTCTTTACTTTTCTCCCTCTCTCTCTTCAGTAAAGTGCAGACTAGTCTCACTTTTTAACTCTCTATGCTATTGCATCACAGCTATCACAACTATAATGTGCAAAGATGTCATAAGCCAGTGTATAGGGATATGGTACTATGTAATTCTAAGAAGTATTAGGAAAGCAGAATGTTGTATCTTTCTCAGGTAAATTAATTTTGTAGTAGGATATATGGAAGTTGAGTACTGACAGCTTTGATCTAAAGAAGAAAAATCTTTTTTAAAAACCCCCTTTTCTAGGGAGCAAGAGAGATCTATATCAGGTATTGCTGGCAAAATCAGCCGTTGCTAACAGGCCTTTTGATTCAAGATCAGGAAGCTTTGTCACAAACACAAAATTCTAAACGTCATAGAAAAATTGCGGTACTGAGTTCAATTTGCTGGGAATGTCATTGAGAAGTGTGTGAGGATTTTCTCTAGTCTTTTTGCCTTTTGCACTTTTAAAGAAATGTTGGCATAATTAAAAAAATATATATATACCACTAATAGCACTGCAAAACACTCTACAACAAGGACAAAGACATCTAATATATGCTAGAAGCACAAGCTGAGTATTCTAGTGAAGGTGACAGTTGTACTAAAAGTCTTACCAAGTAGATGTGCCAGTTTAAGCAACAGACCCTGCCTGAACACCTCCACAGGTTACATCAGCATTCTTTGGTTTTCATTTACTTAAGGAGATGTTTGCTGTTTGGGGAATTCCTTTTGGAAGTGAAATAATTTTGTTCAGTAAGGTTTTCCATCTAGTAATGTTCTATTCTTTTTAAGGAGAACAAAGTGTGTATAAGCAGCGAATAGAATAAAAAATAAAATAGATGCATGTTTGTAATAATGTAAACTAACAAATACTGCTATACATGTTTATATACAGATTTTTTTTTTTTATTATGCTTTTATTTGTTTCTGTACAGTGGAGAGAGAAATGCTAACAGAGCGGGTCCAGGTTATGCTTGTTATCCACTTAACACTGCTACATAAAATATTTTTTTATGCACCGTGGCATAATACAGTTTCTTCTTCCATACACAACAGGTTACTTAAAATATTCCATAATAATATTCTCAAGGTGAATGCCCCAAATGCAAATTGTGTTGCAACTTGGCAGGGTTTCAGAAGGATTAATATCTACCTTTTCTGATATTTATAATGACAAAGAAAATGCTCTGGCCACGTACTATCTGTGCAATTGTGCGGCTTATGTGAGAATGAACATTTTTATTCTCCTTTTTTGAAGTTGGTCGACTCTGTAGAATGGGACTGCTAAGGGACTTGAAACATCCTTCTGTGACAGTGTGGGCATCCTTTATATTATGAAACTGAATAAAAGTAAAGACATTGTGGAAATATACAGCATTTAGGAATTCTGATTTTGCTCGCGTACATGAGAAGTTGGAAATGATCATGACTGAGACAGGCAGACATATTTTATTGCATGTTGGCTGATTGCAGACTGTTCTTGGTGTCACACAAAGAAAGGTATGTCTGTTAATCTAGCTTTTAGTGACAGCTACCAAAATCAAGCTAAAACCTCAGGCTTAATCAGAAAGTACATTGATAAGAGAACATGCTAAAAATACCTGTGTGAGGGCAGGAGAAAGTTGGGAAGTAGCAAATGGTGTGCCAATGTTTGTTACAAGTTTTTAATGTGTGGTGATTTTTTTTTTTTTTCTGTTTGCAATAAAATGTAATGTGGTCTTCACTTTGGCCCATAACAAGAGATACCGCGTAGATTTGGCATTACTATTTTGCAGTGACTGTCAGGAGACAGACTGGAAAACAGGCTGAAGAGAAAATGCAGGNGAAAACAGGCTGAAGAGAAACTGCAGTAGAAAGTACTTCATTTATCAGCCCAGCAAATGGCTATGACACTGAGATACACACAGGATATTCCCTACAGCTCTCACGTGTTTCAGTTTTTCAAGTTGTTTCAGTGTTCAGTAGCCTCAGGTTTTCATACTACCTTTGGAGCAACAGACATGCCTACATGCTCTCATATACTGGAATAACACTGACGGGAGTAAAATAATTAGAAGACCATGTAAATCTACTAGAGAAAGTTTGCATAAATAACTTTCTAGCATTTTGGTTTGTTTTCACACAATTAACCAATTTCTGTGTAGATGTTAATGTAAATATTCTATATATCCAGCAATGTGAGGTGGAGTTATCCTTTAGTTTTGAGGACTGAGCCTGGCACAATGCCTCAGGAATGACTTGATGAAATTCTAATTAAAAACTCTTTCCTTTGTAACAGTAATTGTATAACTACTGAGTGAGGCGAGTAGTGCACTGTTCACATGAATAGTGATGACAGATGTCCAGTGTGGAACAGGTTGCAGAGGTCTATCGTTAGGCATATGTGCAAAAAGGAAAGCTGTTAAGTTGAAGAGAGACTAGATTAAATTCAGATCTACAGGCAGAGATGAGATCTTGCAGTGACAGAGAACCTTAGACAGCCTTGTGTAAGCAGCACTTTGTAATGAGCTGTTGTAAGGCCTTTTTTTTTTTTTTTTTTTTTTAATATTCCTGCTGAGAAGGAGGAAGAAGTGAGTAAATGTATATGTTAATCATAGGAAATGTTATCCCTGATTGTTTTTGGCTTAATGTGTTGTCTGCTATGGATGTTCTGATTCACTTTAAGTCTGGGAAGGAGTGAAACCAAGTAGAGCCTAAATGCAAAGGCACTTTGATCTGTGGTATCTTCTAGATGAGATCAAATTAATAAGAAGGGGAACCAAGTAAAGATCACATCTTTGCCAGTGATGCTGTGGAGGTTTCGAGGGCAGCTATATGAAGCTGACATGTATTGAACAGTTTATAGGATTGAAACAACCAAGTTGATTTTCAATCAAGGGACTTAAGAATCTATGTTTCTGTTAGGACTACTGAGTGCGGCTGAGACTGTTCAAATTCTGAAGTTGCTTCTGAAAATGAGACTGGACTATCTAACTTACTTGAAGCTTGATATATAGTCAGAGAATTCCCTCAGAATCTGTCACAACTTCATGTCTTACTGTATAATGACTTATTTTGCTAGACTGAAATTCTGTCTCTTGTTGGACTTATTCAGGATTGATTCAAGCTCACAGACTTCTTTAGTTGTTCCGCTGTTAACTTTCCAAAACACATTAGCCAACGCCTCAATTATTTGTCGAGTACTTTTTTATTTAATGTGTAATGAAGAACTGGGAATTGAGACTGTGATGCATCAAATCTAAACTCTTTATACTGTCCAGATTTCAACTTGAGGGATATTTATGCCAGCTAGTGTATACAGTACCATTTAACTTCACATGAGCATTGGCATCCATTCAATTAAATTAGACTGCTTTTTAGTAGTCAAACCTCTCAATATTAGTAAGCATGTAAAAGAAAAAAAAAAGTACTATGGTCAGATTTTAAAAATTAACTGAATCCAATTGTTCTTGCTTTATACACATATTTCACTGGTAGTTCTAAATAATAAAACTAAATTGTATCTTTCAAAGCTTTTAATTAAATTTTTCATCATACTTTTTATTTCTGTCTATAGTATAATGAAGAACTTCACTATGTAGAACCGTGTCTGAATGGAACATTAGTTCAAGCAGACAGAGCCAACAAAGAGGTAAGGAAT
>VXAV01004403.1:0-26536 GCA_013399715.1 Alectura lathami
GTCCCTTCCAACCCAAGCCATTCTATGATTCTATGAATGATGTTTAGGTAAGTATTGGATAAGGATTAGGTAACACTAATAGTATTGGTATTAGGGAGACCTGACAGCAGCCTTTCAATACCTAAACGGGAGCTACAAGAAAGAAGGGGACAGAGTCTTTAGCAGGGCCTGTTGTGATAGGACATGGGGAAGTGGGTTCAAATTGAGAGAGGGGAGATTTAGATTGGATGTAAGGAAACAGTTTTTTACACTAAGGGTGTTGAAGCACTGGAACAGGTTGCCCAGAGGTGGTGGATGCCCCATCCCTGGAGACCTTCAAGGTCAGGCTAGACAGGGCTCTGAGCAACCTGATCCAGCTGTAGGTGTCCCTGTTCACTGCAGGGGAGTTGGACTAGATGGCCTTTAAAGGTCCCTTCCAACTTGGACAATTCTGATTCTATGATTCTAGAAACACAGACTGTTGTTGAAATTGAAAGTTGGTTTTCTTCTTGAGCTTTATTGTGAAATGTACTTTAAAATAAAGTATATAGTTCATTACTGAATTGGCTTTGAAGGAATTGTTGGTTTATGAAGGAAATACCTTATTTTCTTCAAAGCTGTGACTGATATCTATACTTTTAAAAAAAGATTCATTAATTGGTTCTGCTGTAGTTAGAGTTCAAATTATCTTAAAGGCTCTCTATCCGGTGTTACTCGTAATTTTATAGTGAGCAGAATTTATGAGCTCCTCAATTGCAGAAATTGTTCAGTTCATGGTACTGTACAACAAACATCAGTGATCATGAGTAATGGGTCAGTCTTCATCAGGATGATGCATGCCTGTTGTAATACTCATACTGTTGTGACTAAAAAAAAAAAAATCCTACTTTATCTGCTACAAAAAAACACCCCTCCCTTACTGTGCAAAAGACAGCTTTCATTTCATATTGCAAACCTAGTTTTATGTTATTAGTTTTGTTCTATTTCTGGACTTTTACTGTCTGTTACCTGTGGAGTGTTCAAGACAACATAATTTCCGTCCTCTTTGGGGATAACAGCTTTGACAAGCAAGCACATTTCCATCTGTCTCAGGTTGTAACAACATGCTGTTTGCCAGAGCTACACTCCTGGATCCTAGCAGGGGGCAAATTTGGGGAGCACACTGCTTCTCTCTCTCATACCTCTCTTCCCAATTCTGAAGTCTTTGCTGTGATTTTAGGTTGCAGGTTGCTCATTTCTACTAAAAGGTCAACTTCCAGACTCCTGCATAAGGTAGACTTACAGCTGCTTTAGTACATCTTCCTCTGGCAGCCCCAGCCTCTGCTGGTTGCTCTGCAGGAACATCCTTCAGCATCAAGGGATGGTTGCAGAGTGCCTAATCCAAACAGGGGTAAAAGGATGGAGCTGACACCTGGGCTGCAGGACTGAGGTTCACAAATGGATCCTGGCACTTCAAGGGCATGGCTGAAGGGAATGGCAGCTGCCTGCCTGGGTCTTGTGCCAGCAGCAGTGTGGGAAGGGGATGGGATGTGTGTGCAGGAAGCCTGAAAATGGTCTTCAGTACTGTCATTCACACATAACTATAAAAAGAAAAAGCTTCCGTTAAAAGGCCATAAAAATCTAATCCAACTCCAGAATTCAGGGCAGAAGGATATATTCTATTGCACTTACCTTCAGATTTACAGTAACCAGTAATTTTCCTCATTAGATTTACTCAATTTTAATATCAAAAACAGGGTTCAAGTGTTTGGCAATAGTTTGATCTTACTCCTTGATTGCTAGTATATGTGCCTACTTTCAAGTCAGTAGTTCAAATAGTTTCAAATTTATTTGGAATATAACAAATATTTCTTTGGAATATGACCATAGAGGATCATTATTAACATATTTAGTGAAATCTGTGAGTTTACTGAAACTAGTTAGAAAGTACAAAACTATGAACTGCTACTTTTGTATCTGCCCATAGGTACCTAGGTAGCACACATTTCTAGAGGCTAAATAAAGAGCAGTTTTTCATTATAAAGTTTGTTATGAAAAATCTAAGCTTGTAATGAGAACCTAAGTGATCTGGAGATAAGGTAAACATCTGCATACTCACAGCACATTTCCTAGTAACTTTTTTCTTTCATTCCCAACAGTAGCCAGTATTTTGTACAGCATTTTTGTATTCTCATATGAAACAACTCTTAGAAAAGCCAAAATTCCATGTTAAGGAACAAAATGTCTTTAAAGGTTGCTGACTTGAACACAGCCAGTACAAGCAGTGAGACATGCTGTGATCCAAGCAGCACGGGTGGGTGGCATGGGTGGGCTGCCAGTACCACCAAGGATTACTGAAATCCTCTGAGTTGTAAGTGTATGTGTTTATTAACAGTCATTAGCTAAGGGAGGTGGTGGGCATCTCATAATGTCAGGCAGGGAGTGACAAGGACACTTTTTTTTTAAGGTTTAGGATAATTTTTGTGAGGCATTTTATGCAATATTTGATGGATAATTAACAAAGGAAAGCATCATCAAAATTACGTCAAAACTGCAGGCAGCTTGGGATTTGAAGTGGCAAAATACCTGCTTAGAGAAAAGATACCAATCAACTTCTGAAAAATACAATGAATTTTAATTAAAAAATATAATGAAAGATAATTATAACCACATTAGAAATTAGTACAAAGTTTTAAGCTGTGCTCTGTGTGTGTTGGAATGGATTGCTTTTATGCAGATAAGCGCTGATAAGCTGCTACCACCCTTGCAAGACCTGCTTCCCTCCATTCAGCTCAGCCATTAAGAAAGATCCTTTGTATTTTGTTGATCTTTAATTCATTGGCTCTCGAGAACTAAAAGCGAGTGACAAAATTCATTTGTTAACTTGGCTGAACCTTATCTATGGTAACATATTTTGTGATTGCCTGACAGCTGGCTGGAGATGGAAAAGAGGGGAAGGCTGAAGTAGCTGAAGAAGACAGGTGGGGTGGGGTTGTATCAACAAGCACACAGTTCTGAGAAATATGTCTCATTGAACATTACCACCCTTCTGATATGCAAGGTACAGTGATAGATCTCAAAAAGAACAATAAAGTAGTCATTCCTTCAGTGTTTTATTGCTTCAGTGATGTAAGGTTATCCTTTATATATGTAATTTTTAGCTGGCTGTCCAGCACGAGCTATTAGAAAATGATCTTTTTCTTAAAAATAAATGACCTACTGAAGACAGAATTTATGAAGGAGTTACATTTCTCAGCTATTTGGAGTTACTTTAATCTTTCTGAATTACTAGAGGGCTTTCTGTTTCTTCCTGGATCTGTATTTATGAGAGGCTGGCTGTTCACTGATGATTCAGTGGCTGCATTTTCACTGGCTTCTTGGTAGCAGTATTGAACATTCACTGTAGGAGCAATGTCAGACCTTCCCCTGCCTGTTGTAATCTGCTTTAATTTTTACTCTATAGCCAACGTAATGGCAGAGGATCTCACAGGTGTTATGTTGCTTGTAACACATCTTGAGAACTGTGGTTTTAATGCCCATAGACATCCCAAGATCATCATTTCTAGTTTATATTTAATACATGCCTTGCTGGCTGCTTCTTCCAGAGAAACAACTGTGATCTGCTGTGGGCAAGGATGTGTTTTATGGATTCCTATGGATAATGTGCTGCAAAGATCAAGCTTCTGTCAGTCAGTGACTGCACTGACGTGCATTGGTAGCTGAGGTAAATACCTGAACGGTTACAGCTTTTCAGTTAGCTTTAATGGCCTTGACAAATTATTAAGTACTGCAGAAGAGATAACATTACCTAACTTAAAAGCATGGAAAAACTCATTTCCTGTAATAAGATATTTCAGTAAAAAGTGTATTTGTTTTTAACAGAAACCCTTTTTCTCACTGAATGTGTACTTCGAAGAGAAGGCAGATTTCTGTTCCCAGCCAAGTAAGGGGAACTGGAGAATCTAGATTACATTTCTGTAATCAACTTTCCATTTACATTCACCCAAAGATGGAATCCAAGTACCAGAAATGCTTTCAAAGGTGCAGCCTCTCAAGGGAACATAACCCTTTTCGTATTGCTGAAAGTACCTGCAAAGATGCTGGCTCTCAGTGTTTTCAAACAATCCATTAGGATATAGGAGTAATTTTGCATATAGCCTCTTTGGCGAGATGATTTGTGTTTACCACTGCTGGAAGCTGACAGGTATTTTTCAGTGCAGGTATTTTTACATGGCAGGTGTTAGAAGTGACAGTAATCATATTTGAAAATGATCTGCTCGTTTTCATGGAGGTTACATACCTGCTGCAAAACCATGGCGTTGGTGGGAATGTTTTTGGCAGTTCTGATGGCCACAGCTCTGCCCTGGGAACAGCCTTGACAGCACTCAGTCCTTCCCACTATTTTGGTGGTTTGTGTCTGAAGAATAAAGCTGGTGAAGATCACAGAATTCAATTTCATTTGGATGCAACCATTATACAAACATAATACAAAGTATTCTATGGTCATCAAAGTAGAGCTATAAGCCAACTTCCAAATGACCAAGAATGGAATTGCACTTTTGCTGCTCCTAGCAGTGTGTATTACATATAAATGTCAGGTGTTTCAACAAGCCCATGTAGGTGATACACAATCCTGGGAAATAGATACTTGTGCCTGAGGAGTTCAGTGTGTAATCTGCTCCCTACCAGTTTCAAAGCCTGTACTTGAGGCTATAAAACAAGAATCCCTTATTTGATAAGCTGACCTTTAGTTACTGAGTATCTGTCAACTTGTTATAAATGCTGAGGAGCACAGAAACGTGTGCCTTATTACTGTAAAGCCTTTAATAAGGTGTTTATTGAAACACCACCATTTGCAATGCTATTTCTAGCAAAGATGAGCCTTCTGTTTTATGCCAATTGCACTCACAGAGGGATGAAGTGAAAGCTAAATCCCCTGGTAAGCGAGCTAACGCACTTCCCCCNTTGTCTGGTATGTAACCAGTACAGAATCTAAATGGTGGTATGTGTTTGCATGGCATATTAACAGCAAATCAGTAAAATATATACAGCAAAGTAAGCTGGCAGTACGCTATTGGGGTTGTGCAGAGATAGTACATCACTTAGCTTTACTGTGGTGGAATAATGTACAGAACCTATAGCACGGAAAGTCCCACAAACCAGTGAAAACTAGGTGTGCTCATGCCTTTTACAGGAGACAAACAGGATGGTGCAGTGGAGGAATCAGCAAGTAACCTGTGTGGAGGATGGGCTGTGGTGGATCCGTCTAGCAGCTCTGCCAACCAGAGTGAGATTTAACCCATGGCTGTGCCAGCACCTCAAAGTCTGTGGCATGTGGCCCTGTGCTGGGTTGAAGAGGGCTGCTCTCAGAGAGCCTGGATTCTCTCAGTGCTCCAGAAAGGCAGTGAGGAGCTGTGGACTAATTCAGCTTATCACAATCCACATTTCCAACTCACAGAGAGATTCCCTCCCAGGACATCCCCTCTGCTGGTTTAGTGCAGGTTAACAAGATCCTGCTGCCATCAGTGCGGTTACCTTTGATAATGATCCAATAAGTTAAAACAACTTTTCAAAGCTGAAGAAAATATCCTATTACTCAGAGATCCAGTTAAAGCTGATTTGAGAATTTCTTTCTATTGATTTTTGTAATGTAAGTGCATGCTGCCAGGTAGTGTGAAAATGGACTTGACCTAAATATCTCAAGATGAGAATTTCTTAGCCTACTAGGGCAAATCTTGCAATCCTTTATCACTGGAAAATTTCATCAAGTTAAGATGTCATTTTAAAGTACCCCACAGTGCTGCCAGACCTGTCCTTGAGGTACAGTATAAAGGAGAACTTTTTGGGATTTTCATTACAAACAAGGAAACCCAACTCTTCTGCCATCCCAACATGAAGTATTGAAGCTGTGGGACATGGCAGCCTGAAATGGCTCACAGCTTCCCTGAACTCTGCATTGCTGCCTTACCGGTCACTCTGCTTGTCTGCAGCACTCACAGCAGTAACTTGGGAGAAAGAAATGCCTTGATTTTGGTGCAGATACAGCAACATGGCTCTGTACTGTCAGGGCAGTTGTTACAGGGTTGCCCTCCTGATCCCCCAGTGGTGGCACAGTCAGTGTGATGAAGAGCGTCACTTTTAAAACCACGTTTTCCACTCTCTGTCACTCCTGACAACACCTTTCTTTGCCCAGCTGACTTGTGTCACTGTGGTGCGCTTTACCACATGCAAGCCCTACTAAAAATGATAAAAGTGTGCTCAGTGTGCCATCCCCAAACTCCTGTGCCATGTCCCAGAGCTCAGGAAGGCTTCACCGACCTCACTAAGCCTCTCACTCCTCACCCCAGTACCTGCTTGGCAAAGGCCACCAGGAGCAAGTGAGGTAGGAAACATTTTAACCTCTCGTAACCTACCCAGGCATCCAGGGAGACTAGGATGGGATTTGTAAAACGGAGGGAGGAAAATTCTTTTCACTGTTGCTATGGAGGCTGGAGTTTATGTAGCAATGACTTGTTCTGTTCCCAGCTCTGTCATCTCCTTCATCTTGTGCCCTTCTCTCGATGCCCTTCACCTCCCAGCCCTCACCCCACAAAAACAAACAAGCAAATAAAAACCTCCGATACATGAGGTAGCAATCTGAGTGACCTCTCAGCAGTATCTCAGAGAAGGACCCAGATGACAGAAAAAGGAAGAAAACATCTTCGTGGCAGGACAGTCTTTTTGCAGAGATGGGAAGAGGGCTAGGGAAGGACCTGGGATGTTAGAGGACCTGGTGCAGGGCCTTGGGAGGATCCCGCACTCCCCCCTCAGAGCCATTGCTCCAAGCCTCTCAGCTCATACATGACATGATCAGGTGTCTTCAGAGAACAATGTGATATTTGTCTAACAGTAAGACCTACCTGCATTTGCTCTGTAATCATTTTTTTTAAGACAACATGGATATGAATTCTGGCTGTGAGTGAGCCTTCCCTTGCTAGTCCTCTACCTGAGGCAAAATCTACTGCAGAAACTGCATGGCTGTGTAGCAAAACACAAGCATGTACCTATTCCTTTTGGCTACATGGATGTATGGATGCAGTGAGACTGCGTTAAGTCTCTACTCTTCTGTACTGCAGATCGAAGCATAAGGTGGGCCCAGTCACGCCCAGTCACGTTGCTACAATAAGTAGATTGTTACAGTGTTTGCTTAGGAATAGCTTTGAAAGCAGGTCTAAACCTTCAAAAAATGACACATCTTCAGCGCAACAGATTGTCCTTTCAAAAAATGCTACTTCTGCACCAAAGAGTGAGACTCTGCCACGCTAAAGCTATTTATCACAGGGTTTAAAGGCTGGAGCAGAAGCAGAAGACATCCCTAGCACAGTGATCAAAGAGGTTTTAGAGCATCTTGGAGAAATATCCCTTTTGGGTTTATGAGCATTGAAGTCCTGTGCTGTAGGAACACGAGAAGGCTGTGTGGCCCCGTCCCTAACTATTGAGATCCATCAGCAGCTCCTGCTGCTCATCACAGAACCGTAGAATCATTTAGGTTGGAAAAGACTCTTAAGATCTTCAAGTACAACCATGAACCTAACGCTGCCAAGTCCTCCACTAAACCATGTCCCTCAGTGCCACCTCCACACATCTCTTAAACGCCTCCAGGGATGGTGCCTCAGCCACTTCCCTGGGCAGCCTGTTCCAATGCCTAACTACCTTTGGAAGAAATTCTTCCTAGTGTCCAATCTAAGCCTCCCCTGGCACAACTTGAGGCTGTTTCCTCACGTCCTATCACTTGTCACCAACAAGGGGCCGACACCCTCCTGGCTGCAACGTCCTTTGATAAAGGACATCATATTTATCAAGAGCTAATATTTTTATCTTCTCTGCACTGGCTTTGGGTTTTGGTTGGTTGTTTCTATTTGGCTGATGGATTTTGTTTTGGTAGATATCAGAATGGCCATATGTCTGTTTGCAAGAGGTACCTGAATCACTATTCTTTCCCACCAGTACGTGTGCATTAGTCCAGAAGGAGCAGTTCACCAAATGGAGTTGCTCCAGGGTCAGTAAATCACATGGAATTCATGTCTTGGTTTCCTGTTTCTTTCGTCAGTTCACACTGGCTCTGCCAAGTGCCAGCTGGCTCCCAAAGCAAGTGCTGCCCTCCTGGCTGTTTGTAAGATTTTGCAATAGCCTCCATGCAGTGAGAGCAGCCAGGCTGAGGGTGTACTGCCTTTTGTGCTGGTTGGCACTGCTTTAGAGAATGGCTAATAGCTCTGCGAAGGAAAAATAAACAGAAGTGAGTGCCAGAAGACATGTTATAGGAATTTACCGGTTTAATTCGTAGTCTCAAACTGTAATAGTGATTTTACAATATATCAGTGTAAAAGCTAATTTCTGAGCTCATTGTATAGCTCAGTAAAAGCTATGCAGTGAGGCAAAGGAAGCAGGGGATATTGATCTGGAGTGCCTGGGGGTATTTGGAGTTCAAGGAAATCCTGTAAAAGCCGGTTACGTTCTATTGACATCACGCAAAGTGGATAGTTCTCTCTAAACCAAAATCCAGTAGGCCCTTCCCTTTCTTTCTTTTTTAGTTCTTACTGTCCTACTCTTCTAACAATTGGCAATAAATTAAATTAGTCTTCCCAAAGCTGAGTCTGCTGTACCTGTGACGGTCCCTGGTGAGTGATGTCCCTGCCTTTATGCCAATCCGTGAGCTTTTCTCATGGCACTTCTCTTGCTGTCCTGCTGAGGAGGGGCAGTGAGCAGGTGGATGGGTGGGTGCCTGGGGGCCGGCCGTGGCCTGCCAACTCCTCTGGGGTTCTTTAGACAACAATTAAAAAGTTCCTGTAAGTAACGGAGATGCTACAAATCCGAAAATGCCTGGGCTATACCACAGCAAAAAGATAATGAATAATGTTACTGCTTACTCCTCAACAGAGTACGTGGAACGAGGTGTGTGCACAGATCTGTGGCTGTGGCACACGGACAGTACATGACTTACAGTCACTGCTGGGCCTAATCATCGCCACGTAACCCTCCGATTGAAACAAACAGATCGCTACATAATTAGTTATTGTGTAGTTGTTTGTAAGAATAAAACTTTGTTTCCTGCCCAAAGGGAACTGAGTAGAGCTATAAACAAGAATTATCAGTGCTACCTGTGGGATTCAATTGCTCTTTTGCAATAGCTCCTGTGATTAACAGCACACTGTATGGTGTATTTCTGTAGCATGCTTTGGGACTACAAGGCATGATACTTAGCCATGGTTAAAAGCTCAACTACATGCTCTTTATTCCGTTTGGCTTCTTTCTAAAGCAGATGTCACTGGGATGTCACAGCCCTGCTGCATCCTCCATGGTCCAAAGGATTTGGTGTCGGGGACCACTACATCCCAAACCCATTCCCCATTGTCAGCACTGCTGGCACCTCCCTGGGCAGTGTGACCACATGCAGGGACTGGGGCAGCCACCTCCATCCTCCACACTGTGGGAAGAGTGCTCCTGGCATGGCCCAGGAGGCTGTCAGGTGTCACAGATGTCACTGCATGATAGAGCTGCTTGGGCTGGGAGGGACATGAAGAGGTCTCCAGCCCAGCCTCCTGCTCTGTGCAGAGCCCACAAACCTTCTGCTCCATGGCACCGGTACTTGGTGCCACACAGTCCTCCTGGGGCACCTGGGAAAGGCCAATCCCCTCTGCCGTTCCCACATCCCTAGGGCTGAATCCGCACAGCTTCCAGAGTTGTTAAAATTGATACATTTTTACTGCAATGTCTGAAACTTTGGGAAACTCTGCCTGGGGCAGAAGGTCACCTCTGCCCAGGTGAGCAGGGGCCTCTGACATTGCTCCAGGGGAGCTGCGTGTCTTTTCTGCCATCTGTAATGCATTGTAGAGGCAAAAGAAAGGAGCTTGTCCCATCTCTCTGTCCTGGGCTGCCAGTGAGCCTCTTTGGTGTGGGCACACTGCTCAGATTTCCCTTTCCTATAAATTGTTCTTCCATCTTGCCCTTGTGGCAGAACTAAGTGTGCTATTGCCGCGTCTCCTCAGGTATTTACAGATCTGAAATCAAAGCCTTTCCATTATTATTATTATTATTATTATTTTTTTTTTCCCAGCCTCAGGATACCGGGTAAGGCCAGCAACACCAACTTTTGAAAGAAAATAGCCTTAAACAGTCACATCTTTGAATCAAAAATGCACTTTTTTTAATGAACATGGACAATAAGCTGCCAAACAGGCTAGCTATTTTATTTCCTTTTAGGAGCAATTCTCACTCCATGTGCTATTAGAAAGATGTATTACTTATCTCAGAGCAAGCATCAACACCTGCTGCATATAAAACACGTCTGCCCTGCAGGCTGTGGTGAGATGAGCCTGCCTACTGCTGCTCACCGCTGCATCCTGCAGGGCTGCTGCTCCCCTGCTCCGTGCCATCCCTGCTCTGCTTCCTTCAGGCAGCACAGAGGAGCAGGATCAAGTTCAAGAAGAGGAGCTCATCACTAGAGACATAGCCTTTGCCGTAAACAAGTGTTTATTCTACTTTTTCCATAGTGCTCTGCCTGGACTACATGTCACAAAAATTCAGAGGTGTCCCAGAGCTTTGGGATGGCGTGCTGCTAAGAAGCTCATCCAGGCAAAGCTGTAATTGTGTTTTCTTCCCTTTGCCAACAGATGGGGCAGACAACTCCTCCTCCTTTTTAGCTTCAGAGCAAAGGCCTTGCAATGCTTGTGGTGTGTAACATGCTTCAGAAGCATTTGGAAGTAGCCATATGAACAATTTATAGTGCTTGGCATCTTCCTATGAAATATTTATAGAGGTACTATGTTCCTGTGAGTTATATTACTGGCTCATGCAACTCAGATGATAAAGATGTCCTTGTAATCTACAGTAAAGGAACTCATCAGTGCTGTGGAAATAAGATTTGCAACCAGCACCGTCATCGACTATCTGGAGCCTAGGAAATTGAAAATCACCTTTCCTCCAATAAATCCTGAGTACAGTGGAGATGATGGCAAAGTTCACCTGTGCTTATGGAGCCAGGCTCATGCTGATCGTGCCAGTGAGGAAAATGGGCCAGTGCTGCAAGTCTGGCCAAAGCACTGGCAGTGGCTGGTGCAGGAAAAAAAAATAAGCCAAAGGCAAATAACTTCACAGTCCTCTCTGCTGGGAGATAGGTAAGGGAAAATCTGTAATGCCTGTCTAGAGTGAGAAACATATTTCATCTGTGTAAAGGGGTCCGTCCCATTCCCTGGGCACACAGATAAATGCCTGTGCAGAAAAAAACATACAAATGAATGAGTTTTCATCAAATGCAGAAGCAAGCTATGAAACTGTTCATTGTAGTGGTGGTTTCACTGCAGGACAGGACTCCAAGGGATCCAAGACAGAAAGCCTTGAAATGAAAGTCTTCCTTGCCCTTGGAGGTTTTAATTTTGTTCTTCCTCTGTGAGTTATTTTCTTTTGTTGGAAGTAAACATGCAGCCACGAGCCCCAGCACACTCCGTGTTCAGGGAAGGAGCAGCCTGCATACTCCTGGCTGTGTCTGTCAGGCAGTACCTTCCTATCCCCTTTTCCCACAAGAAAATGCCAGCTTGGTCTCCACCTTGCTGTGCTGCCTGGCCAAGGGCAGAGATGTTTTTGGGGGCTGGCAAGCACCCTTTGGAGCAGCTGGGTGCTGCAGCAGCAGCCACAGCCACCCCCATTTCAGTCTCTGGTGTGGGGTGAGCTGCCCTCTCTAAGAGGGCAGGGGGATGTTTCAGGGATGCTGCAGTTGGTCATCCCCAAATCAAAGCTGTACCCAGAAGATAAGGGTGTTTGTACCCCTCAGTGCTCAAACAGAAGCAGACCAAGCTCTTTCCATAGGTAGGTTTTCTGAGTTTGGAGGTTTTTCAAAATATTTTAATGTAAACTGAAAATAAATCAGGCAAGTACTTGTCGGTAATTGCAAATAGCCAGGTTCACTGATGTAAATACTCAGGTTAGAAACCAATCCTCATCTGGAGGAGATGGGTGAGTCCAGCTCTCTCTGCTGCTCTCAGAGAGGATTTTATGCAAGGGGTTGGTAGGTGAGGTTGGGTTTTTGGAGGTCAGCAGGAAGACTGTACCATGGTGTGAGATGGAGATGGTCATGCATTGGTCATGCTGACAGGCTCTTCTGCTGCCATAGGACATGCATGGTAACCTGTAGGCATCACTGAGGTGGTTCAGGTTCTGAGCCCTCCCAGGACCCTGCTCCATGGCAGACCATGGCTTTGGCATCTTTTAGGAGATGCTGGTGCTGCCAGCCGCAGCAGTGCAGCACCAGGGCATTAGCCCTACTGCAGCCCTAGTGCTGGGTGATCAGTGCTGGCATCCTGCTTGCTCCTGCTCCGTGGAGGAAACACTGAGACAGGTCTACTGATGGTGGGTAGGGAAAGCAAACCAGCTGAGGGGACAAGGCCTAGGGCAGCAGACACCGATTTCTTCTGAGCACCCATGTCTCTGCCTGCTCAGAGGTGAGATGCCTCTTCCTCCTAATTAGCAACAAACTTGTCCCCATTAATTGTCTTTAGGAGGGGCTCTGAATCTTTTCCATTGCCACTGCTGCTTTCCTTGAGTGATTCATTTATCAGTCTAAATGTACAAGATTATAATCAATGTTTATTTTAACTAATTACTAAGACAGTTGTTCCTTCTTTAATACTAAATTTATTCAGAGAGGGAGTTTCAGTTGGAAACCAAACCTGTTACTCATGCTAAGCTCTCCGATGCATGTACACCTTGTGACTGAGGATTAACAGCAAATTGTGAAGCCTTTGGGGTCTTGCTGTTTCTGACCCAGGCACTTGCATGTTCTCTTGACCCTGGACCAAAAGTGGCGATGCCACTGTACCCTCCGCCAGTTAAAGGCGGGGGCATTGCTCAGTGAAGGGCTCTGGCACGCCAAGGGAAGGGATCCCTCTCGGGCAGGCCTGCTCTACCTGCCCTCTCTGGTCTGTGACAGCCTGCTCGCAGACAGGGAAATGCTTGGGATTCAGCACCTGCATCATCATTTTGTTCATCTCAAAGCAACATGGATGCAAAAAACATGTGAGGTTTTAGGGGAAAAAAGTGACAAATTTCCATTGTTTAGAATGTCACTGTATTTTAATTAGAAAAAGGAAAATGATAGCAAATCCTAAATACCTTGTGGCCATCTAGCCTTCTACCACAGTGCATGCAAAAGCAAGGCACTCGTGGAGGGTGATTCATCCCATCCCATCCCATCCCATCCCATCCCATCCCAATCACATTGTTGCATCACATCTCCATTTCTGCACTGCTCTCAGGAGTCTGGACAAGAAATTTAGGCTGGATATCCAGTTATGATTCCAGATGCCCTGTCACAGGACTTCTTCCTTATGTATGCTGAGAGCAGCATGCTGCAGGTGCACCAGGGAGCAAGGAGTATGTTGGGCAGCTGCGTCATCAAGGAATAAGGCTGTCATCTTTTTTTCAGGTGCAGGAAAGGCATCTTCTGAGTTGCCATTCTCCTGCTTTGTAGTATAACCTCAGCCTTGGTGAAACCAAGTCTAAAACTCAGTGCCCTAACTAGTCTTCTACAGCTTGACCTTGTGCAGTTCTGTGATGCTAGAAAACTTCACCCTTCCCTCCTTCCTCTCTCATCAGAGTTTTCTCAGTTGATAACAGCACAAAATCATAAATGATGTTTCCTGTAAGCAGGCTGTTTATAAGCAGGCATGCAATAACTACAGGATCATCCTTATTTTAGTGTGGCTTTACAGGAATTTGTCTTCATATCCTTTGGGCAGCTAATTCTTCTCTGAATACAGTATGAAAACATGTGGTGATCCATTATGGAAATTATAATCGCTATACCGGCTGCACAGAGTTAAATCTTTCAGCAAATAAAGAAGTGTTTGAAAATTGCTATTATCAAACCCGACCAAGTTTGTTCAGAAGAAATAATAATTCCCTGTTATTTTAGTATGAATTGGTATAATGAGCTGTCTGTGCGCTATTATCTCAGCATTAACTGGCTCTGCTATGTAGGATAATACTCAGAATAATTATTACTTATCTGCATGTACATACAACGAGTAATAAAATAATTAGACCTTTTAAAGCAGAGGATAGAAAAGATTCCACTTACTGTAATTCTGACTTTCTGATTATAAGGTTGAAATATAAAATAGGTGACATTTTATCAGTGTGCCAAAGCAGTAAATGCCATGTTTTTAGATATCAACGCAGGCTGCACATAGGGCATGTATTTTTTCAAACTCCTGAATGAGCAGAAGTTTTGGTGAGGATGTGGAGGATGTGAGATCCTGGAGCTGGGGGACAGGTAAAGGCTGCGAGAGCAGCATGCTGCCTGGGGGAGCGTGGGGCTCGTGCCCAGCACAGCTGGGTGCGGGCTTCCTGAGCAAGGCCGACCCAGCTGTGGCATCTTAGGGAGGCATCCTGGGCCCCGGGCGCTGGACCCACATTCTCCTGAAATAATACAGTTCTGTAGACGCTGGTCAGCTAGGGAGTGCTTAGGTTCTGGTGCGTGCCTCAGCCTCCCATCCGTGCGATGGGGCAGCTGCCATCTTCTGCGTTGCACACCTGCTGGGAGGAGGGCCTGCGACAACAACGGTGGTACGTCACTGCAGACATCACTGCTGTCCTTCCGACATGCCCAGACCGCCAGATCGCTGCAGCACAGGACAGAGCCGGGACACGACTGACGGGTGCCGTGGAGCACGCACTTCCAGGCTGGCGGGCTCCTCAGCACCAGGAGCCGTGTTGGCTGCCAGGCCCGTCCGGGTGAGGGACTGGCCTTTAGTATGGTCACAACAGCAGATAGAGCCCGGTGTCATTGGCTCCAAGGGAGGTGGGGCTGACAGGAGATGGATACTGTCAGGGCAATATTAAAGTGTTTTAGTAGGGAGGTAATGGCACTGAGAGCTTCACCTCTTTGGCCTTTACTCCTTGTTTCCAAGAAGCGCATTTCTATCTATCACACCCTGCACCCTCTTTCCTTCACCCATGCCTCCCCATGAGCACACTGGCCAGCGCCGCTCTGACCACACATTTGTTCTTGGCCTGTGGCTGATTTTGCTTCATCTGCAGTCTCCAGAGAGTGACCTTCTGACTTGCACGCACCCCATGCACTGGTCCTGAGCTGCAGCAGTGGGTGTTATCCATTGCTTAAAGGATAATTATTTTAAGGGGGGGTTGTTTTCTTGCCTGTTTCTTTTAGGACACCTCAGGAATAACTGAACCATGTCAGATAATGAAGAGAAGCCAATTAATCTCATACTTCCTTGCACATCCCAGACCCTGGGTTAATCACTCAGATGATTAGGAGCTGGAAGCAGACTGGTGGAAGATTTTAATTCTGTTTGTTGAGAGCTGTAAACATAATTGATTTACATTTCTCTCCAATAAGTTAATTTGAGAGAGTGTTCCCATTGTGAATAATATCAGATTCGAGGCTATATGGTTTACAAACCTCAGTGACTCCACTAGAGAAAGTACAGATCACTCCTTGCTGCAAAAGGATGAAAAGGATAAAGACTAATGACTGATAAATGTTGGCTTCCTGTAAACATAAAATTATCAAATCTGACAACTGCTATACATTAGCACTGCAGCACAAGAAGCAACATGCTCCCTATTATCCCCAATAAGTTAATTGATCAATGCTGAATTTCAGATAAATGCTTAAAAAAATCCATTCCTTGGAAAAGAAGTCCCCAGCTTGATTCAGAATAGTTTTTGTTGTATAAAAACTCTATTTCCTACAAATACTACAATCAACTGAAGGTTTGATGTATGAAGTTCTTTACCATCACAAAATGTAGACTGATTGAAGATGAAGATCCTTACAGTGGGAGATCCCTTTCAGTGAAACCCTCTGCTTTCATTTGGTGCAGTCAGGGAGAGGGAGGGAAGGAGCAGAAGGCTTAAATGCAGCAGACCCAGATTCAAACTCTGCTGATGCTGCATAGCTAAATCATCACTGGCCAGTCTGAACTCTGTTCCTGATCTGTCTTTTCTTATTTTTTCTTCTTTTCTTAAAAAGGTTTCTTTGTGATATCTACATGAAACCAGATCATGTTTGACTTTTTGTTTTGGAGGCAGAAGGCTGTGGAGGGGAGGGAAGGAGAATTCTTGTTGTCTGCCCGGCTGTGGGTTGCCTCTGAGAAGGCAGGGACATATAGACACTACGGAAGGTCTCCTGCATGCCTTTGTTACCTATAATTTGTATGGCAGTGAAACAATTCAGATACTAGATGGGCCTATAATTCAGTTTATTTGGAAAAAAAAAAAAAAAAAAAAGCTTACAAACAAAATCCTGAACCCCAAAAAGACTGGCGTGACAGAAGCACCCTTATCAATATGATGCGGACAACCACTTGAAAATAGCAAGAGAGAAGTAGTTATTTGTAGTCAGAAGAAGTTTGATTAAATAGTGCTTTATAAAAGTGTTTCAGTAAACAGTGATAACAGGAAATGTTGAAAAATTTTCCTTCTGACACAGCCTAACCATTGTGACAGGCAAAATAATCCCCCTTCTTAATGTGATTAATGCAGGTTGGAGCTAGGCATCTGCTCTGGTCAAACCTGACTTGCATTAATCACACAGGAACCATGAGTGGCTTTGCTCTTGCCAACACTCACGTTCCTGACATCCTTCAGTGCAACCACAGCAGAAAACACAGGCTGTGTATTTTCTGCCCCATCCCTGTTCCATATCAGACATGCTTTATTCTTTAGAAGTGCTGTGTTTTTACTATTTGTTTTTCAAAATTTGCTTTACTCATGAAATGTGTGGCAATGGCATATCTGTTCTGAATAGGTCCCTGGTAGCCAGATATGAGCTCTATTTAACTTGAAAAACATAGATCTGACCTAATTTCTGTTGTAAAACAATGTCACTCCTCATACCCCCAAAAAAACATGTTCATCCTGTTTTTTCACAGCTGAAACCACTGTGTTTGTTCATGCTCAGTCCAGGAGCAGCTCTGAAGGATGCTGACTCTCATAACACTTCTGTTTTCAACCTGTACTGCAGAAGTTCTGGAAATCTGCTAGCTACATAGGTGTCCTATTAGTGCTTTCTGTAGTTCCTCAGTAGGAATCTGCATATGCCCCAGAAAGGACTGGAATACATTTCCAAAACACCTGTCCTGCCTCCTCCTGCTCCAGCCTCCCATCATTTACTCCCCCTTTTGAAGTCAGCCTGGATGTTTAACTGCACAGAGAAATGCTGTGGGGAGCTGCTGCATCCCAGGCTGGAATATGTGCCTGCTTTGTGCCACTGCGTGCCCCACAGCTCAGGGTGAGCTGTAGGGGGAGGGAGGAAGGATTCCCATCCATAAGAACACCCAGCACTGCACAGTGAGGGCAGTGCAGGGTGAGTCTGTGGCCACTGGAGCTTTTGCTGCTGGAGCTTGTTTGCATTCCCACGTGTGCATGAGCTTCCCTCTCCACACTGCAGCTTTTGGGTCTTGTAGTGAGAGTCAGTCTGCAAATTCATTTTGATATTGATGTCTGTGTTTTTGAGAAAATTAAGGAGATAAAGTAATGTCTGGTGCTATTTGAATTTCTTATATAAAAAGACTCCATCTGATTTTCTGATGGCTGGCTTTGAAGAAAGCTGCTATTCAAAGTTTCCTTTGTCTAAGCCATTTTGGTGACTTCTTAGATCAACAAAGCATATTCAGACTTCTATACATTTTTAAGGTAATCCTCCCTGAAAATTAAACAGGCTGTTTAATTCTGGAGTCAAAATATCTATCAAAATTCCCAAAATTATTTGGTTTTGCTTTTTTCTTGCATTTCAACCAGTAAACTAAAAAACTAAAAGCATACAGGAGATATTTAACATACTGTACCAAACCTGGCTGTTTCTGGTAATGACAGACAGGGTGAATGCTTGCAGGCTACATCTCTAATGTCTGATTTTAAGAATGATATTTTATGGCAAGTCTGCTCTAGTTCCTCCAAGGAACACAAGGCATTCGTGCTGAGGAACATAACACAAGACTGACTGGCACTCTGGCTAACTCCTGTAGCTGTGCACATGCAGTGGGCAGAGTGTCCTCCGTGCTAACAACAGCATTTCAAAGGAGACGGGATTTTTAACAGGTCATGTTATCAGTTCATAAAAACAAACTCAATTTACTTCATTTCGAATTAACCAATCACGTTATTTTTATCAGAATCTATAAAATAATATTTCACAGGTAATTTAACATGACACAGGGAAATTAACATCACATATAAATGTCAGCTTTAGTACAATGAGAAATAAATCTACAGGCGATAGCTAATAGATTACATGAGATTAATTAAACTAAACCATTTGGCTTTGGCCAGATACCTTAATTATAGCAATCCTGAGTTTCAAGCAGATTACCCAATCAGACACAAAAAATATGGCATTCAAATGTTTCATTTTTCCCTCTTATATAAAATAGATTTTTACTTGCTTCATTGCATCTTGGTGTTGAAGTCCAGAACACATTAACAAATGAGATACTAAAAAGTCTACAAAGCTATTTCACTTTTCTGGCTTATTCCAATTATGTGGGATTTTTGCACTTTTTAAGGGAGCCTTTGCCTAGCAAAGACTGTATTGAATGGTATTTCATGCCAGATAGGACCAGGGATGATGAGAGTCTGTCTGATATCTTCATCCCAGATATTCACCTGCGGGTATGATGAAGTTTTTCAGTGTATCCGTCCACTCTTGGCAAGTGCTGAATAACTTCATATGTGGACATTTATTCTGTAAATTGTAAGAGTCACCTTAGCTTGATGAAGTTTCACAGGTTGGGAGAGGAGATTAGAAGAGAGAAAGAAAACCATTGGTTGCAAACCTGTAACCTGGAGAAGAAGGAAGATAAAAGCAGAGAGGAAGATAAAAGGAGCTGGCTGAAGCTCATTCTAACTGTGTGGGTGATAAAGGGACTCTACTTGCAGAAGGCTGTGGAGGCCGTAAACCTGTATCCCTCTATCGCCTAGGGTCTGCCTCTGACCTAACAAACCAAAACTCTGCACTGCTAAACTGGATTTTGTAGCTGAATCTAAAAATGCAAGAAAGGGAGAAATCTGCTGAGCATTTGGGCTGGTACAGAGACAATAAGGTGAGAGGTACCTGGGTGTACCTCAGTCTGGAAGAAATGGTTACAGCTACTCTAGAACAAACTGCATGAAATAAAGCTGAAAGATAAATGTGCGCAGGAGAACTTGTCATAGCAAAGTCTGATCTGGCTACTTTGTCTGCCCTGAAGCAAGCGTAAACTCTTGTTTTGCTGTTGTGAACTGCAATGAAGCGGGTCCATGTTTAGCTAGAGTGACTGTCATTGGTAAATGATTTCTCCAAACTGGAGTTTTATGGGAACAGATATTTCGGGAAATATGTCACTGATGTAACAGTGACGAAACTTACCCCAGTGGGTGAGCTACTTGTAGCCGTTGCAGGCATATACAAGTAACGGTCCTTGGGAGATTGCTGTGCAGAACCAGGCACTGGGTACCAAAACGGAGCCACTCAGGAACAGCCTTGCTCTGATCTGGAGGGATGGGTCAGTTATCTACAACATTACACATTGATATTTTAAGCAATATGTAGAAATCCATATTCAGGTCTTTTGCTGTGATTCACATTTTGACCTAGAATTTTTTTCAGTCTAATTTCGTTTTCTTACTGAGACAAGAATAAGAGGCCAAAAATACCAAAGCCTTTGCAACGTGGCCATTCATGTCCACTGCCCAAAGGTGTACTTAGACAGCGCTAGCTGTGTTTGCTGAAAGTCACTAAATGAAGCCAAGCTGCTGTCAGTTTTTAAGGTGATTCTCTCCGGGCACTTCTGTTTTGAAGAACCTGGGATTAATTGTTTTCTAGCGCAATGACAATGGTTATGTCCTTAAAAACTGTATGTATGTATCAAATTTGTTTTAAGGTAATTGTATTCGTCTCTAATCATGAGCTGAAATAAGTAACCTGCAGGATGCAAGCAATGTTGCATATTTAATAAACTCTGAAGGAATAAATAATAGACCTTTTATGAGAGGTTACTCTTGAGTAAAGAACAGATATTAAAATGATTTCTTTATTCAATTTCTAAACAAATGGTAGCTATTGAAAATGGAACACATCATTTTACCTAATGCATTTAAATCAGAAGAGTATAGCCATATAATTGATGTAAAAACAACATGGAAAAGGCTTTATTAAAAAAATCTTTGGAATAACCTGGATCTTATTCACACAATCTTTCTGATAGTTTGTTGCCATTGTTCCTGCACCCAGCCTCTTCCACTCCCATTTTCTATGGGAAATGGTGATTTATGTGATGATGAAATACAATATTAGTCGTTAATAGACATTTACCTTTTGGATGGCTTCAGGCAAGATTGACAGACACGGACAGGATACTGCTATGTATTAGGATCCTTAATTGCACGTATTTAAGCTGATATCAATAAGCCCTGGATGTGAATCACTGGAAATTACAACTTTCTAACGGTAAGATCTCATTGAGGTAAAGACCTACTGAATTGAGTGGGATTAAATCCTGTGCCTCATGTAAAGTATGCGTTTACATCTGAATAGAGATGGGTTGCAGCCCATCCTTAGGTGTCTCCCTTGAGTATGACTGTGGTACTAATGTGTAATTTTGGTTCTTGCTGGAAACAGTTATCCCAAATTATAACTTAATTAAATTTATTTTCCTACTGGGTTACTCCTTACTATTCCTCAATCTGGTTTCTGAAACACTCATTTTCATGTTTCTTCTTACATGGAATAATTAATAGAATTAGTTATTTGTATAATCAGGGAAAAAGTGATGAGGAAAAGTGCATCAAGTCAGGTACCGATTTTGTAGTTCACCTGTCTCTAACTTACTGACTTCAAACTAGGTGCAGATTTTGCTGATGTCATGGATTCAGATCTGCTTCCCCACCCTCTCTGTCCTGAGATCTCAGCTCTGCACAAGCAAATTCAGTGAAAGCAAAACTAGGGGAAAACAGTGAAATGAGGAAAAAGTGTATTTCTGCAGTTTTTAATAATCAGAATTGAAAAGTTATCCCTTTAGTTCAGTGTCCTACATAGCTCAAACCTGGAATAATGGAATACCTTGGGAGACCTATGGCCCTGCGTGAACATGTCACAGGAGGCGTGACAACAGAATGTGTTTCACACAATTGCAAAATGCATTTGGAGCTTTCTCCATGCTAGGAAGTAGCACAACACAGAATCACAGAATTTTAGGGGTTGGAAAGGACCTCTAGAGATCATCTAATCCAACCCTTCTGCTAAAGCAGGTTCTTTCACCAGCCTGGCCAAGCTTCTGTTGCACCATTATGCATGAAGTGAGTTGTTCTGAGCTACCAATTTTCCAGATCATTAGACACTGACCATGCACCAATTCGAGTCTTTCCTAAGATAAATTTTTAAAGATTTTTTCAAAGCAGCAAATTCAACTGTCTTTAAAAATAATAAAAGAAACAAATTATATTGAAAGGCCTAATTTACAGTCCATGGAATTACTTACATTGCAAACTTAGAGGTGTGAACAACTTCTGAAGCAGATCTTCACGCATTTACCGACAGTCTTCACTTGTACAATGGGACTCACAGAAGGAGAGATGTCTGTAATTATTGCCTTGCAAGGCAAGCAGAGAGAAAATGTCAAACTGTAACACTAATGGCACGATAGCAGGTGATGAGTTCAATCTTTGCATGAATAAGTTCAGCAAGAGCACCAACCTAAAGCTCCAAGGTGAAACATGTAGCACATCAGCTAGAAATGTCAGCTGTACCTCGTTCACAACATTCCTCATTACTGTTACCCGTACAGTGGAGAAGAGAAGATGTAGATACGACATGGCTGGGGGAATGTCAGAGCAGGATTCCTGTTGCTTCAGCTCATAGAGGTAGAGCATCTAGGGTAAACTCTCAGCAGGGTCTCTGGGAAGATACAGGCACCTTCAGAGGGCTCCTCCGCAAGAGAAGAGGCTACGATCTGTGGATGTAAATGTTGCAGAAACACATTTTCTCTGCATCTACTCCAGAGAGTATCTTGAAACACGACCCATGCTGTCAGTGAATATGCACACTGCCAGTAACTAGGAGACCCATACGCTGATCTCAGCTTCTCCTCTCTTATCCTCTACAAATAGTCCCGCTGGTGCTGGGGGCCTGACAGGGGTACGTCTCTATTCACAGGCATAAGGGATCTATGATCTTCAATATGAACAGGTAACTATGTATTCTGTGTTGCATATGTGTCGCTCTGATGAATCCTGTGAAAACTGTACATTCCCACTTTCATCACATAGTTCAGATTACTTCTCTACAGTATTTTAGAACTTATTAAAAATTTAATTGAAAATTTAAATTAAACTTCTATGTATGGCCTTGGCCAAGTTGTCTTTCCTCTCTGTGTCTCTGTTTTCAACTATAAAATTAGGAGGCTTAGACACTGGGAGATGAGCTCATGAAAACTTGGGAGATATTTTGGTGCTTTGGGAGTAGACACCAGGAGTGCACTTAACATAAGCAGACAAAAAAATTAGTTGTTTTTTGATTACACATCTATTGAATAAACCTGCCACCTTCTACTGTACAGGGTGGAAAACTGTTGTGTGAATTGTTACAACCTAGCTGTAAAATAAGATGATTTTGTCAGAGCAAATTTTTTGGCTTTTGGTATTTTCTGTTAGTATTCATTATGCACTATGGTTTGTATTCATAAGCAGTTGTGATTACAGCTAATATGCATCTTTATATTGTGTGTGGGAAAAATAATTTGTTTTCTTAGTGCTGTACACAAAAATTATATAAATATATCACATAACAAGTAAACTCCCAGTTAGTATGGTTCAGTTACTTTTAAGTCATGACTGAGATATTTCAATCACATATCAGAACGAGCTTGGGCTGTATCAAAGTAAGGTTTTTGCAGAGTCATTTCCATATCTGAAGAGCTTAGCTCTTCCTGAAAAGTAGCATTGTAGCCCTCCAGCTTTTACAAGGGTAGCTCCCAGCTGGTTGTGATGAGTATGGGGTGGGAAGCCCAGGAAAAAGGAAGACAACTCCCTCAGGTGATGGAGCAGCAAGGTAATAACAAGGAGATGGGATCTTGACTCTCCTCTTGTTGCTGAACAACACATAGATGACTGTGGAAAACACAGCAAATTGTATGCGATAAGAGCTTATAACAGTGTGCATAGAGCCAGGAAGCAACAAAATGTGAGCATTCTGTGGAAAGACAGAAACAAGACCTCTGCCCAACTGTGTGTCAAAGCTAGAAGTCATTGTATTTTCCTCAGTGTGGTGCGAGACTTGGTTCCCAAGAGTCCTGAACAGCGCTCAGTGCAATACCAAGGCTGATAATACAACATGACAAGGTCAAGTCCTGTCTTTTAAACCTTGCAGAAGTCACATAAATTGAAAAGAACAAAACCAAAAACTTGCTGAAAGTCTTCTGTTTTCAGAACGTTTAGGAGAGTTGCAAAAAATTATATACATCAGGAGAATAAAATCCCACTGTTTGGGAATATAATATGAATTGTTCAGTACTGTGCCATGCTTTCTTTGAAGAGAACACATGTAAATACTGAAATTAGATATTAAGTAAAAAGGTTGTTCCTCAGTCACACAATGACGCATTATTTACCTTCACATCTTTCTCAAGTTGCTTGTGTTCCTTAATGGCAATGAATTAAGACTTATGTGCCTTCAAAGGTTTGTAGATGAAGCCCCTAGATGGAAAAGAAAACCTGACTGGAGATGTCTCCTTTGAAATGTGTTTCCAATTTATTGTTTTTCTTCTACCGTTAGTTAAAGGTTGGATTTAATCAAGGAATGTACATTATTCTCTATGTTTGATGTAAATCTTCCTTTTTTTCTCTTGTTTTTCACAATTTAAACAAAGAATAAAGGGTTCTGAGTTCTCTGTACTGAGTTGGAAATGTATATCACTTCATTTCCTTTATAAGCTGGAGAATTTTACTTCTCTTTACTTTACTTCTCTTTACTTTACCATAAATTAATGTCTTCCATAAAATATAGTCAATGGCAAAATACTAAACACTTCTCTTTTTTACAACTTTTATTGTCTTATGTCTGATTTTCTTACTTGCCTGGGTGAACATGAGAAATCTAACCATCTGCCACAATCTATTTTGTTTGTGGAGCAGGAAAGCAGAGAGAAGAAAAGCAAGAGAAGGCCAAAAATTGTCATTGATCTGTAAACTTTTACTTTATGGGGATTATTTTGAAAGCAGGAAATATTTGTGACATGTTAGTTAGGTTCCCATAACTAATGAATATGTGACTGTGTTTCAGCCAGAGACAGCCACCGTGTTGATATAAACAGTTGTAGTGATCAGATACCACATCTCTGCGAGATTGTCCTCTGCTGGAGTGCTGCACAGCATCTCTGAGCACACAAAAAGTACAAGCAGATAGAGTGGAAGTGCATAAACTGCAAATAGCCCTTAATTAGATGCAAGCCTGGCCAAAGGGAATGGAAGACCCAAGGCTGGCCATGGCCTTTGTATGGTCTCACTGGGAGACTCTGTGCATAAGGGATTCCCCCTGGCAGCTGAGGCATTGCTCCCACATGGCACAAATCAGCTGAGTAAGATTAACTCCCTTGAGGTGAGGGGACAAAGCCATGGACTGGAGGTAAAAGCTGGCAGCTGATCTCCAGCATGCCAAAAAAGAAAGGAGTTAACAAAGATGTCTGTGTCCCTCTGCTATGCTGCCGCTCAAGATACTAATCAATACCTCAATAACTTAATCATAGAATCACAGAATGGCTTGGGTTGGAAGGGACCTTAAAGTCCATCTAGTTCCAATCCCCCTGCAATGGGCAGGGACACCTTCTTGAGCCTTTCTTCACAGGAGATGTGCTCCAGTCCTCTGAGCATCTTCGTGGCCTCCTCTGGACCCACTCCAGCACCTTCACATCTTTCTCCTGCTGGGGTCCCCAGGCTTGGATGCAGAACTGCAGGCAGGGCCTCACAAGGGCAGAGTAGAGGGGGACAATCCCCTCCCTCTCCCTGCTGGCCGCCCCTCTTTTAATGCAGCCCAGGATGCCATTGGCCTTCTGGGCTGCAAGTGCACACTGCCGGCTCGTGTCCAGCTTCTCACCTACCAGAACACCCAAGTCTTTCCACAGGTTTGCTCTCAATGAATTTTTCTCCCAGTCTGTACTTGTGTCGGGGATTGCCCCAACCCAAGTACAACACCTTGCCCTTGGCCTTGTTGAACCTCATCAGGTTCTCGTGGGCCCACCTTTCCAGCCTGTCCAGGTCCCTCTGGATGGCATCCCTTCCTTCAGGGGTATCGACCGCACAGCTCAGCTTGATGTCATTACTTCTTAGCGTGGAAAGTAACAGAGGTGCTCCTCTTGGAACCTAAACTCCACAGTGAAGTCTTGAACTTCTCCAACAGATTGCTGGCACTCTCTGAACAAAACAGTTTTTTCTTTTCCATTGTTTACTCTTGTATTTGTTCAGGTACCAGACCCAAACAGCTCTACACCAGCTCACTTGGAAAGCCCTACTGCAAATGCTGCTTTTCAAAATGTCTTGTAAGTTTTATTTTTCAGGCAGTTGCAGGACTCTCCATCCACCCAAACACCATCTCATGACAGTGGATAGAGGTGCAAGCACTTTAGATTTGGAAACAATAGAACATTTTTCGATTTACAAGGTTATGAGACACCTACATCAAGAAGGAAATGGCTTGAAGAACACAAGTGCAGTAACAAAACACATGCTACAGGCTGCTGTTCACACTGAAGGTAAGGAAAAGGAGACAATTGTAGCCTTATGGACTGAACAATGGCAAGAGTTTCATACATACCCAGCATTAGATCTTATTATGTAGGGTCTAACAAAGAGATAAAGGAAAGGAAAAGAGCTGGAGGAGTCATTAACAGAGTCACATGCTGTTTAATAAGATAACACAAAAACTGTTCAGGGTGTTCATTACTCTGTCAGATTCAACATTTCTTACAGTGTTCTGATGGGCAGGATTTGGACTACCAAAGTGAATTGTCTGAAATGGGTAAGTCAGGTCCATTCTGGACTTCAATGGACCAGGGTTTAGCTCACTTTTCACCAGTTTTTTTCTTCTTTAACCGTACACTTTTGTTTTCCCTTCTTTTGTAATACAGATCATAATCATTCTGCTCAAGCACCTCACTTCCATTGAGAAAGTTCTGAGGTTTCTCTTCAATATAAATGCATAAGACCACATTAATCTTCCACAAAATACCTTAAAAGATGGAAACTCCCCCATTATGTGGGCTCCAGGAACTACATTTCTCTGCCTTAAGGAAGCTCCAAGGGAACAGAAGCTGCTGAGAACAATAGGAATGTTTCTGAATACGGTGAAGATGCTCATGGCTTTTCTGTTAGTCTGTGACTTGGTGCAGTCGTTGAAATATGGATTTGTGAAAATATTCAGGGCTTGTCTAATGGACACATCCCACCGAGCTACAGGACGTGGTTATGTCTCCCCTTATAATCCAGTTGCACAATCATTGCGGAAGGAACACAGTCATTGTGTTAGCATGCTTCTTTTTTTTTCTTTTTTTTTTTT
>VXAV01004403.1:26575-57814 GCA_013399715.1 Alectura lathami
AACAAAACCATAGAAGCTTTCAGGCTATTTTTCTCTATTCCCTCTCTTTCTGAACACAATAGTTAGTTAAAAACCAGTGTGTGTGGTCACGTGGTTAGAGTACTTCCATGCAAGCAAGATGTAAATATCTCATCTCAGAGAAACATGAAGAGGAGAGTTTTGTGGAGAGTTTGGTTTCCTCACTCATCTCCTGCAGCCAGGTGAGTGTGGCCCAGAGAAAGGATGCTGGATTCTGGCTGTGATGTATTTAATTCGTGCTCAGGGTGGTCCAACCTCACCCAGTGCTGGTGGATGGATGCCAATTGTGGAGCTATGGTTTTTAGGGTGAAATTCTGGGCCACAGATAGTTGGAAAGGACTTACGGGCTTTTCACCTGCTGCCCTGACAAGTGGTTCTCATCTCCTCAGAGCACAGGTACAACCATCAGCTTGGTGATGCCTGCAGCTGCCTGTAAGGAAATTCCACAAGAGTACCCAAGCCAGTAACAGGTCAGCTTCCCTATTAATTAGGAATTAGTCACAATTGCTTGACTTCTAGCTCCTGCCTGTTCCTCCTTGCAAAGACCCATCAGACTGTCCATTTGAGTGGTACCCTCTCAAGTGTCCATGACGTGCTACATCCTTGAAGGACCCCAAAGCTTCTGAACTTTCTGGTGTATTAAATTCCCTGAATTGCTACAGCTGAAATGGAGGGAGGGTTGGGTATTTCTTTTTTTTTGGCAACTGTCCTCTCCTCAGTGATATACTGAGTCTCAATAGTCCTCAGTGAAAACCTGCATTTCAATTACCAGGTTTATTTTTTTGTGAGTTTCACAGCAAAGTGAAATCTCCTCTTTGCTGTTCACTGCCATCTCCTAACAGCCTGTAACAAAGCTTGGTCTGGAAAATGTCAGTCACAGTGAAAACAGTGCTGATGCTGGCTCGTCACTATTCACTTCCATGGCACTGGAAGCAGCACAGCTTCTAACCCTGACCTGTTAGGATGCCACAACCTGAGTGCTGTGCCTATGTCAAAGGTACTGCCACTGTCACATGTGTCACTGTGAGTGTACGGGTGCTTTTGAAAGCTGATAAACTTAAGCCTCCACATTAGCACATTCTAAGAAGAGTTTGGTGGCAGTGCGTTGCTTGGGAAGAACAAGGCAGATGGGATCAGAAGAGTTTAGATGTTAGCTTGGCCCTGCATGGAGTTCTCAATTATCTTTCGTTTCCCTGTTCAGATGTAGGAATTATCCAAATGGGTCAGAACACGTTACTGTCTGATCCAGGGCAATAGTCATAACAAGGTGGCTTCCTATAAATCCCCTCTGATTTCCTTCTCAGAAAATGTGTAGCTACCATGCGACTCTGGTACTGTGTGGCTTCCTGCCAAGTTTGGGTATAGGATCATGTACCCAACCATTAACTGTATATGTAAGTTTTTCAAATGAATATAGAAAGGTAACAATTTTCAGGAACATAAAGTTTTAAANTTATCTCTTCTGCCATCTTTGAAACCTTGTTAAGTTCTCCTCTTTACGGGATTGAAAGAGACTGAAACCACGGGACTTACTGGAAAACTGCAGTTTGTTCAGCAACGGAAGTGCCCAGTGAAAAAGCAAATACCCAAGACAGTCCATGGAACAAAGCATTCTGCAAATATGACAGAAAATAATGAACAATGTTAAATGCGTAACGACTACTTTAGGCACTTGAAATTAAAATTTGGCTTTTACAGTGAGAACAATTACTATAGTTGAGAGAGAAGTCAATCTGTTTAGCAGTGCTTCTTTCTGACCAAACTGCCTGCCTAGATTTGAGGGTACCAAACACACTCTGAATAAACTGTAAGCCATAGAGAGTACTGTAATATACAGTATCATGAAAAAAAAAAAAAATAAGAGAATGTAATGACTAGATTAGATTCATTAAGCTGCCAGATCTGAGCTGGGCAGTCTGGCTCTCAGCTCCCAAGTCTCCATTCAGACAGCCACCTGGAGTCACTGATGCTCTCATTGCACAGCTCATCACAGCAATTCCTGAACAGCACCAAGAAACAAAACTGGCCTGGACATCAGATCCAACAAACCCAGACCAGATCCTGAATTATTTTCCTAGAGGAAAAAACAGGAGTGTTTCTATATGTACTGAAAACTGTTCTGCCACATTTGTGCCCTCTTTCACCATTACCTACCTAACAACTGAATATGTGTTGCTGGTTTTGTTCACTTTTGCCAACACTTGTACATTCCAAGGGCTGCCTTCTCATTATCAGGAGTGCTTAAGGAATATCTTTTTTGTTACCAGATGATGAATCATTTTATTAAAATGCAGAGATGTCTCAAGAACTTGTATACCCATTATGTTGTTTTGATCAAGGCAAGGGTAACACAAAGGAATTTTCCAAAGAATTTCTCTGTATCATGTGCTATGATGATTTGTATTCTTCATTGCCTCTGGTTTCTCTCAGCAGCAAATATTTTTTACATTTAAATGGCTCCTGTCTTGAAGTATGATTATTTGCATTTCAGAAAAATCTAATTGACATCCCTGAAGTAAAAGATGGAAGACTTAATGGAATCAACTTAATAATACAAGCTAGCAAAAATTCCCACTCATCTCCTAACTTCCTTATCACATGCACAACTCAGTAAATGGATGTCAACATTAAATTAGAGAACAGTGATTGGCTTAGTGCATGGTGACAGTAACAGAGGACTTATTCACAGAAAATAATATATTTCAATAAATCCTTGCATAAACCATTTGGTGTTTTGAAAAAAAAAAAAAAAAAAGGTAAAAAAAAAAAGGAAGCAAGGAGAAACATGATGGCACAGTTGGGTTGCACTGAGTTGATCCAAAGATCCAGTTTCAGGTCTCACCTGAATGCCCTGCGAGGCACATTCTGGTTTTTGGCTCTCAGTCCAGCTCAATATCATTAATGACAAAAACTCTCACAGAGATTTAGAGAAAGAATCAGTGTTCACAGGAACTTGGTCTGGCAAGGACCATGCAGGGCATGGTGTCAATGAGTTGTTATAGGTCAAGTGAGGGACTGCACATCATGTCAGAAATGTCTCTGTGAATGCAGAACCTCTGCTTCACGACTGCTGCTGCTGGCATGTTGGGAGATGGAAACGGAGGGCACGTGGAAGGGTTTGTGGGTCCATTTTCTGTGGTTCTACGGATAGTACTCATGCTCTGTTCTCTTTGCTGGAGAAATCAGTCAACAAGTTTTCTAGTAACAGAGCAAGGAATATGCAGCAAAAAATGATTGGTGGACCAAGTGTGTAATGTGTCAACATCCTAGTTTTATAACAAGAACCAAAATATCCTCAAAGCTCTCAGCATACATTTCCCCTCTTTTTACAAGGAGCCATTTGTTGAGATAATGATTCTAATTTTTCCAGGGAGGCTTTCTTCCGGGAAATTTTATTTTGGTGATATATTCTTACAGTCAATTGAAATACTGTGGCAATCTATCCAAAGATACTACACAAACAGCCACCAGGACTGGTGAAAGAAAACGATATTTCAACATATTTAGTGATATTTTGAGATAATCTTTTGCGTAGCATGTTATTAATGAGGTGAACCCACGGTGTTTACAGGTAATAATTTGTTTTCAGGAGCCCATCTGCTTCTGGGGAGGCTGCTACTCTGAAGTATCATCAGAATATAAAACCACCACTCTTCATAACTTTAAACATCCAAAGCAAGGTACTTCATCTCCTGGACTTCTTGCACAATTATATGCAATATATGTATTCAGTTTTCTAGTGCTTTGTGTTTAAGTAATTTAACAGGGTAAATTTGACTTTGGTGTATAGGAAAAAGTATTCCTAGGCATGTTTAGATCTGTAATTTTAGGATACCAATCTCAGACAAAGGGGAAGATATTTTTCACAGGATAATCTTGACATTTCTCTCCATACTGTATATTCTAGAGTCTTCAAAGCTAAATAGCTTTCAAGGGAATAAGAAAGAGTTTGAATTACCAAATTTAAACTCACACTGGGCATTTATATGCCACACTGTGTATAGGAATGTGTTTTTATTTCGTGAAATATGCCATGGGTTTAGCAAATGAAGAATAATCCTCTAATAAATAAGGCTATAAGAGCTTAACTTTAGACGTCACCTTCAGTGATGATAATATTCTCTTGAAAGATGGTGAAAATTTTCACTAATTGGCAGAAATAATGATAAGCTGTATTCACTGCGTATTCCTAAAGTCTGGTTTACTTTCAAAAGGAGACATTCAGTACCAATCCCATCTGACTGGAGCATGAAACTTAGGCTGGCCATTAAATGTTACTGAAGAGGAGTAGAATCCCTTGGTCTCACACCAGATATTTTACATTTACTGTCCTCTGAAAATTCATTAGACCCCAATCCAGAGGCTAAGTATTCAACTGGCAATCACACATTTATATTGAGAAATGATAGCAGCAAGAAAAAAGGGATACTAAAAATGTTCAAAACCTCAGTCATTCCAGTTCAAAGGTGCAAAAAATGATGTTGTCATACAGCCAGACCAGGCACTGCAGGCCTCCTTGAACATGCATGCTGCTAATCAGGATCTCAAGGAGATTATCATGGACTCTGTTGCCCCCTCTTATGAAATCTGTGGTTGAACCAAAGTGAGAATCCCATCTTGTGAATGCAATGCACATGTGCCTAGGTAAGACTTGGTTTGCAATACCAATGGACAGCCCCTGTACCAGCTTTCTGACTTTGAATTTGAATACTGCTCAGCTAGAGAGAGAGCTTGCACTGTTTTCAACCTAAAAGCCTTGAACTTCTTATAGTGAAATTAAATCTTCCAATCCTTAAAAAAACAAAACAAAACAAAAAAGAAAACCAGTGACAAAACACACATTGCTTTTTGCTTTTACATATTTTACAGTGTGTTAAAAGATAAGTGTCCTTTCCCATCGAGGAGGGAGGCATTTTTCCCCTTGCCAGATGATCCAGTCACCTGTCACATCTGTGCTCCCAATAATCCATGGTGTAAAGGGACAGATCTATCTGGAAGAAATGAAGATAAATGTGATCTTTTAGGCCACCCCACAGCCTTGCAACAAAGGTAATAGTCTGGGTGATTTGAGGACTCTGGAGTTTCAGACTACCTAGTATATAATTAGGAAACTATTTCTGGTACATTCCCTGTAGGACATGCTGAGAAGGCCAATTAACCCTACTGGCTGATTAGCAGAATGCCAGCTCATGTGCTTAATTCGGGCTGGTCTTAAAGATGGTGTGTCGCTGCAGCAGTGCCATTGAAAAGTTTCATCTGCATTGAAGGTAAATGCAGTAGAAACATGACCCTGAGCACACAGACAGGCCCAAACAAGAGCTTGAGGCCAGCTCCAAGCTTGCCTCCTCAGAGAAGGCCGCAGACCCACCAGTGGTGGGGTGGGCAGGCTGCAGGCCCTCAGCTGCAGCACCCACCCCAATGACCAGGGCTGGGGCTGGGGGACAGGCGTGGGCTGCGAGCCCCTGCCCTTATCCCCTTAGGGAAGCCTGCAGGCCCCATTCCCCTGCCTGCACCCAGACTCCCAAGCTCTATTCCGCATTGCACATCTCCTTCTCTGCAGTTTTTCTTGCCTTTTAAAAAAAATCACGTTGTAGAACTATGATTCATGACTCGGTATTAATAAATTCACGTGGGTAAATATTTGGTTCTCTTCAGCTCTGTGGAGAGCAATTAGATGATGAACAGATTGTGACTAAGTACAATTAATAGTGCCAGAGTGTACCTTCACAGGGGAATAAATACAACAATTAGTGTCTTATTTTATCAGATGTGTAGGATTGTTGCTAGCTATAATGGCATTCACAGAGCAGGATAAGACTGCATACAAAACACCAATTCCTCTAACATCCCAGACTTTTACAACTTGGGGAGAAAAATATCTTCTTTGAGACCAAAACTTTTCCTGACTGGTGTAAGCTCAGAGATGATCTTTGTTTTTTTTAGAAAGCTAGGGAAGTGTTGATCAAAGACATTTATTAGCTCTAGGTTTGAGCTCCAGCCCAGACACGTGTGACCATGTGCTGGGACTGTCACAACTACCGGGCTGTGCTGCGAGTCAGGAGCCTGAAAGAGCATGGTGCTGTCCTGCTGCAGCTCTGTAGCCCTCACACCAGCAATCGGCTCTTATTCAGTTATGCGGCATCTAATTTTGAATTACAAGGTCACACTCAACTGCTCATATGGGGTAACTTCTGTTGACTGGAGCTTTTCAGCTTTGGCTGAACATGAGCAGATCTTTTAGGGGACGGGAGGAGAGCTGACCTGGCCATGTACAATATCCAGCCAAATCCCACAGGACAAGTTGCCTGAACTCTCAGAATGGGTAAACTAGCTCTCAGAAATGACATACCATTTTAGATATAATTTCCCCTCCCACTCCTGCCTGTCAAAACCTTGCAACCTTTTAGGTAAAGTAGTCTGTGTTTGATGCTGATGACTGAAGCCAGACTCTTATAGTGGAGGGTGCTGGAGAACCTCAAAGGCAGATTTCTACCTGCTACATCAATAGGTATGGAGGGGAACAGACGTCGTGTTGGTCAATAATCCCATATTAGAGCTTGATATCAGTAAACTGCCTTCTGTTTTCGGAAATCAAAGGTCTCTTGGCTCTTCTTTACGGAGATGTACAATTATTTCAGTACTCTCCACACTTTCCTGACGCTGTCAGCAGCACATGTTGCATTACTCAGTCTCAAATGGATCCATACTTAATTGCTCTTGCACTTTCCTGTGCATTGTTAGAGCACTCAAGAAGTACATCAAAAGTGCTATTGTTTTTCTAAAACGTGTCTTATTGTTAGCGAGAGAGCTGAGGTGTTCTATGCAAATGCTGCCTTTCAGCTTTTGACTTCTATCAAGATTGTTTTGAACAAGGATAACCAGTGCTTTGCTAACCTAACCACTGTTCATGTGTGGATGAATCCAGTGTCTTAGTGGGTAGGAAGTGCATTTGTTTGTAGAGCACTGACACAAGGAGCTCCTGACTTCAAAGGCAGTGCCCCTGCCGTGTATCCAGGCTAAAACCAGGCAGAACTGCACGGGCCTGGCCCGTTACATCAGCCACCATCACACCTATGGTGACGACCCATCTTTTCCTAGGTACTGAATTTTGAAGGAGGACAGCATCAGGGAAACAGCAGTTTCAACATGAGGAAATAAAAGAAAAGGCAATTTAAACAAAAAAAANAAAGTTCCAGAACTATCATCAGAAGCAGAAAGATGTATATTTATATATATTTTCTATATATTTTCTATACAGTGTCATGGTTCATTGTCATGGTTCATTCTGCAAGACTTAGTGATAACTTAAGCTAGCTCTGGACCCTGTTAAAAAAACCCGTTGAATTGTATAAAAGTCTATTGCAGCAAAGGTGGTATTTGAGACTGAAAGCTGTTCAGCCAGAAAAGACCTTTTGTAATTTAAATTACTCTGAATATACTTGAAAAAAGCATGTATTTTAAAAAAAGGATAGGCCCTGGATTCTTTTCTTAAAGGCACACAGAACTTCAGCTGGTTTAGTTTAAAGAATGCAGGTTTTTTTTATGAGGCTAATTTTCTTGGAAGCAGTCTTTTACAACCCTCTTCCCTCCCCCAAATAAGCTTTTACAAATCTTCAAAATGGTGTTTTTCAGTCCTGTTTTCTGAAGTCATTACACATTTTCTTTTCCTTGTGAAGACTTACAGAAGTTTCAAAGCAGTACATTTCTTGAACTTAAATTGATATAAGAGGGTCTTACATTTCAGATGAAATCTTAATAAATGATGAAGTTCTTTGACTTCCTACAATAGAAGGATTTTCTGCTGCTTTCCTCAGGCTGCATGCACACTACCAGTGTGCCAGTCTTAAACTTTTTTGTCTATATGAACTTGCAAAAGAACTTTGCATTCTGTTTCAGCTCTCAAGTACCAGAAAAAAAAGTCTCCTTAAATTGTCTTTCCCCTCATTGATTCCAGTGAGTTGACTAGATTTACAGTGACTGTGATGACTGCATACACTAAGACCAGACTTAATCTTTGCAGAAAACTCAAACCAATTCAGAAGCATATCACAAGCTGGTATCCTTTCCTCTCTCCTGTTGCTGTCTCCCTATAAGTAAAGCACACGTGATCCTTCCATCTGCATTAAGTAAAGCAATACCCTGCAAACAATTCTTTATTAAACTTCACCCACAGAATGGAACAAGACCACAAAGTCTTCTTTCCTTCCTACCTCCTCAAAGATCACTGTGGTGGTCTCAGGTTTGTGTTCTATTTAGACATCCCTGTGGGCTCAGGTAATGCTAAAGCTAATTCACTTTAGTGCAGACATAAAAAAATCAAAATAAAAGAAAGATAAATGAGTTGAAGATTGTCTTTGAGTCCCAGATTATTACTGCAGCCCTACACCAAACACTGAATGTGTTGCCTGTTCGTGACAGCAATTCCCACTACCACCTGGTGAATAGGTCTTTCTCTTGCCGGAGATGATTTCGTGCTGTTGACCCAATGTAGCTATGCACAAAATCTTGAACTGCACAGGTACTCTGCTCTTCCAAGGATTATAGAAGTAAACACTGCAGAATCATTAGCTTCTGCTGAGCTGCTCTCCTCTGTTGTCAAACAGCCTTGGGCAGCCAAGATTCATTCTGGTCCCCCAGGAACAACATGCCAGCACAAATTCATTTGACTTCAGTCAAGTTGCCCTTCATTTACACAGAGAGATCAGACTGGGCCAATTGTCTTTAGCAATGTTTTTCTTTGTAGCTGGATAGATAGCATATCCAAGGTTTTATTTAATAAAATCAGCGTGCCTAACATAAACCAGATGGATTGTTGACAAAATGGGTAGGTTATTTTCAAGGACATAGATTCATGGTCTTCCCATGAAAAATAGCACTTAACAGATTTATTGTTGTTGAATAAGCAGCTGAGAAGCTGGAGAGGGTCGATTTACCTGATGTTATTTTTGCAATTTTAAAAGCCTTTTGCTGGGTATCAGAATGCATTAGGCAAAAAGCAAACCTCTTATTTACTGGTTTTCAAAATCACAAAATTATGTAGGAAGGGAGGCTACCCCCTCCAATGCCCTGCACCATAGCAGGGTCACAGTTGCTTGGGCTGTGTCTAGTTGGTCTTTGGAGGTCTTCAAGGATGGAGACTCCACAACTGCTGGACAATCTTTTCCTGCTCCTGACCACCCTCCCTGTGTATTTATTTTTCTTCTATGCAACTGGCCTTTCCCTTTCTTCAGTCTGTGAATACTGCCTCTTCTCCTTTCTCTGTGCAGCTCTGAGAGCAACATGACTTTGTCTTCTCCATGATTTCTCATCAGGCAGCTGAAGAGAGCAGGAAGATCTTGCTTCAGCCTTCTCTTTTGAGGCAGAGAGAATCCATTCCTCACTGTGTCCTTATCCATCATATGTACCAGCCCCTAATCGTTTTGCTTGCCATTCACAGGACTCTGTCCAGTGTGTCAGTCTTCTACTGGGTGGCACTATACTATATAANCCACATTTCCTAACATTATGAATTCAAAATAAAGTGCTGAATTGCTAAAACTCTTCTGACTGCTAGCAACAGACACTGCTGAAACTGAGATGACAGTTCTGAACCTGTTGGGATCTCTGAATCTTGATACCCTTTATGTATCTAAATTCACGAAAGATGAAGGATGGTGATGGGGGAAGTCAATAATTTCTGAAAGATCTAGATTGGCAAGTGTTGCCTTTGCTATCCACTGAAGATCTCAGAAGGGAAAATGCCAAGAGAGTCTTCCAAAGAGAATGTGAGAAGAAAGAAATCCTTGTGTTGCCTGTAAGAAGGAAAGTTTCAGCTCCAAGCAGCTGTCTTGTCTGAGTTTACTTCTGTCCTGAAGCGAGCACAGCTCAACTGCTGTCTTCTCGCTGAGGGCATTTTCCTCAGGGAATAGCAGAGGGATCTATACTGGGAGGGAACCATGTTTCCA
Organism: Alectura lathami; assembly: GCA_013399715.1. Taxonomy (NCBI): domain Eukaryota; kingdom Metazoa; phylum Chordata; class Aves; order Galliformes; family Megapodiidae; genus Alectura; species Alectura lathami. The sequence continues at coordinate 36,538 of VXAV01004403.1, forward strand.
TTCCAGTGGTATCTCTGCAGTATTGTTTTGTCTTCAACAAATAAAAAGCAAAACAAAGCAAAATTCAGGTTGAAATTTATTGTGGAATAATATACTGGGAATTTTTCATTTTAGGTCAGTCAGAAAAAAATCCCTAGAAAAAAAACCTGGTTGGTTTCCATTATCTTCTTTAATGATGTTTCCATCCTGTGCATATTAAAACGAAATGGTACCACTTCAACAGCAGTGCCAGTTTTGGTCAGCAGGCGGGTCAGGAAAGGTGAATGAAGTACTCCACCAATCTATTGTCAGGAGAAACAGCAGCTCTTCTCCCTCCTAGTGAGATGCAGGGGGAATGTCCCCAGTTGATGAGGCTGAAGGACATTTTTTCTCCTACTGCTCAGTGGTGCCTTATGGGAGATAAGGCAGTGTGCTCTGCCAGGCTCCCAGGGCCTGGAACTTGGCTTGCTTATTTGGTTCTTTGCTCTGAGATCCTCCAAGGACTCTCCCTTGTGCATTACACAGCTCTCTGCCACTGAGGCAGACGAGGGCAGAAGCCGGGATGCTTGGGACGCTGGAGTTATAGGGCCCATCACATCTGTTTGGCTCTGGCTGGTAAGCCTGGCTGGGTCACCTATGGCAATTCATTCTAAGAAGGCAAAATGAGACCTTCCCACAGCAAAGAGCTTCACAAGCCAGGTACTGTGTGGTGAGTAATGCCTGACTACTATTAATGCCCATGCTGCTTTTCAGAGCTAATATTGATTAGACCTCCACAAGGAAACAAAAAAATGGGACAGTACCTTTACAATAAAAGTGTGGTATTCTAGAGAAAGGCAGGGCATTAGCAAGTCTGTTGTTTTCCTCTGTTTAAATATGATCTCTGAGCACTGCCAACATTATCTGAATCTAATTTCCAAGCAATTTTAGCAGTTGTGATACTCTGGCAGTTCCATCTGTCCAGAAGACACGCACTTCCAAGGACTCCATTTGGTGGACTTGCAAAGCTTCATGTGTATAGAACAAGCAGTGTGCATATATAAAAGGTAACATTAAAAGACCCTCTCCCTTGCTCTGTTAAGGCAATTTCAGCCATCGCAAAGTTGCATAAGTGAGTAAGGCCCTAGAAGAACAGAAATTATTTCCACCATAAATGACACTGCACCTACCAGGGAACCAGAGCATTTGCTCAGACAGGCGCTTTCCAGCTCTTACTGTTTCTTGTTTTCTTCTCAGCAAAGTGCCAAGTGCTGCTTGCCTTGCGAGGCATCATGGGGCTCCAGCCACAATGGAAAGACAAGGCAACGCAAAATGGTGGCTGCAACACTCAGCACAGGAAACAAGTACAAAATATTTCTGCTCTCCTCAGCTTTAGTTCAGCCACAGCTGGGTGTGTTTTAGTCCAATTGTCCTGATTCCTCCTTCTTATCTCTCTCTTATGCAGATAGCTCTACTGGTTTTGTGGACTGAAATCTTGAATTCCACCTGCTCAAACCTACAGCAAAGGTAGGTCAGGATACCAATAAAATGAGAGGGTGAAACACCTGCCGTGTGGGAGTGCTACGTTTTGTGTCAACTTTATCAAAAGCAAACTCCTCCTCTAAAACATTGAATAATTATTAAAATATATTTTAATTACTTATGAAAGGGCTTTAAAGGACTTTTGTGAAACAAAAACTGACAGAGAGAAGAGTCAGTTTTTAGAAGCACTTAGTACTCTTGGAAACCCACGCACTGCATAAATACTTTCAACATCTATACATACATATATATTAATAGAGCTTAGAAAATTAACATCTTCCCCACTCTGGGATTCTCACTATTTCAATTTCCTGAATTTTGCCTACAAGACACTCTGACATTATGGAGATCATGCTTCACGATGAGCAGAGCTGATGGAGAAGGTGCGTGGTTTGCTCTGCCGTGCAGTGGAGGCTCAGTCCCTTCCCAGCAGCGCAGGTGTATCACCAGTGCTGTGCAGTGGAGCAGGAGGCAGCAGAGGGTTTGCAGGACAATGGTGTGCTCAGGTAACTCAAAGCTGTGTCCTGGTGTGTGCAGAGGAGCCTGGCTTTGAAGTGCATGGGCATCCTTATGCTGCTGGTCTGTAGTGTCTGTGTGCTTCACTGTGCATCGTGGGCAGTGGAGTGATGTTGGGGTAGATTTTTGAGTTGACCTTAATACTAGGTCCAAAACCTCTCCTAAGAGTGCTTCAGAGAGCAGAGCAGAAAGCCTTGCCCAAAGTGTGCTGGTGAGGCAGCTGCATCATCTCCTCCTATGTGAGAATTAGCAGGAAGGCATGGCAAATAGCCATTCACATTAGAATTTTCAAAGAAGGTGAAATTGAATATGGTAAACTGATCACAGACAATCCTTTCTGACACAGCAGTATGCTTTGTGTTTGTATTGCTTGTGCACTCTATTGTCCAAATAAGGCAATGTGGATAGCTTAAAAGCATTTGCTGACTTAGCTGGCATTTTCACGTATGCATTCCCTGTTAGTGCACAGAGCAATGCTTTCACCTGGGCCTTGGAAAAGTTTTACTGGGAGCCCTCTGTAAAAGGTTTCAGCACCTTTTGGAACAAATTTAAGCTGTTTTTAGGAGGTCATCTGTCTCAGGAATACTGGTACTTACATGAGACAGTGACATTGGTGGTAAGAACAATGTTTACAAAAATGTCTATTCATGAACAAATTTAGTTTCAGAAGTATTCCTGGATTCATATTAAATTGTACATTGAAATGTGAACAGCAACAAAAGTCAAAGCATTTATTTAATCATTTTCCAATAAAGCATTTTTTTTTTTTTGTTTCCAAGGTATGTACATTCATCTTTAAAATTCTGTCTTGAAATTGAAACAAAGCATTCAATTTGAGGTTGAGCAAACTGTTTCTTCAACCTGGACAAGCATTTTAGAGACAGAGAGGAGGCTCCCTTTTACAAGACATAAAAATAAATTATTCATACAGTTTAAATACTACTTATCCATTATTTAGTATAGCCCTGGTGTTTCAGTTTCACATTAGGTAGACAGCATAAAAGGGAGAAAAAAAGGGCTGCAGTTCTGTTCACAGTTGATATAATAAAGAATGATATTTGTCTAATAAGTTGACATGCCACAGATCTGTAGAGAAGAGTCCAAGCAATTAAAAGTGCTGTAGGGGAAAACAGGAAAGCTCTGCCTTTTAATCACAGAGAAGAAGGACTTTGGAGTTTGTGGAGCTGGGATTCGCTCTCGCTGTTATTTCTGCTGTCAGTCCCCTGCAATTCTTCTGACAGGTGCCATTGATTTTTCTAAAATGCCAGAAGGATGCCTGCCGACTGCCTTGGCTCTGCTCTTCTACAAAATGCACGGAACATTCCTCAGAAGGAAAGGAGACAGTGTTCCGAAACAAACGAATTTGATGTGTTCACTAAAGGGAAAATTCCCAAAAGCTTGCAGAAGAGAGGGCACTTGCAGGGAAAACCTTAAAAAAATAAAAGGACAAACTGATGGTGTTCTGTTGGTTTCTACAGCAAGTCAGAGAAATTTTAAGCAACGATCTGCTGAGATTTGCTTTCCCCTGATTTATAGATTGGAGAAAATAACCTGTATCCTTCTTAGAGCTCTGTTCTCTGTGGAAATGTGTATCAAGAGAAGGGGAGCTGATCCCCAGATTCCCTGCTAATCTCTGTCTTCAATCCACAGGTGATTTATTATCTCTCTCTCTTCTTCCACAGTTGCATTCCATTCTCCACAAGTGCTTTCATGCCAGGAAGCCAGGCATATTCAGAATAGAAATGCCGCGTTACATATTTTATGAGGGTCCTTAACCACATGCGTGGAAAATGTTTATTTTATAAGTGCAGAATTGTCTCCTGGGGATGTTTTGCTGTACAAATGAGTCTAATGAGCATTAGAGGAGCAGTTTTCTTCAGGAAAGTGGTAGTTTTTTTCTTCCCTAATTTTTTAATTACAGCCCCCAACCTGAAGGACTAGCACGAAACTCTAATCAGAGCGGGGTCACAAGCAACGTGCCTTTTCCACCACACACCAGTGCGTGCCCCACGCTATGCATGAAGTTTTGCAGGGTGAGCCCTGGGATGTTCTGTGTCAGCACACATCTTGCTGCTGCCCTCAGCAGCCCTTTGCCAGGGACCTGTTCATGCTCACAGACATCAGCAGGTGTCTTCTCGACATGAACCCCATGTGATACTCAAGGGAACGGCATGGAGCTGGGTCAGGCTGGGGGTTAGGAAAAGGTTCTGCACCAGAGGGTGGTGGGCATGGCGCAGGCTCCCCAGGGCAGTGAGCATGGCCCCAAGCGGCCGGAGCTCGAGGAGCGTTTGGACACCGCACTCAGACGCAGGGTTTGGTTTTGGGTGGTGCTGTGTGGGGCCAGGAGTTGGGCTCAGTGATCCTTGTGGGTCCCTTCCAACCTGGGTGTCATGGCTGAAAACGGAGTTATAGGAAAAAACGGAGTATGAGCTATTCCATACCATACACATCATGGCCCTCACCCTGCTCTCCGGGAAAAGGTGGGGGGTGGGGTGTTGAAAAACCACGGGGGGTTGGGCTGGTGCGGGCAGGGGCGGGGTGGCTACTTCTGGTCCTCGGGCTGGTGGTCGGGCTGCTGCGTGGGTGAAAGCTTGCTTTTCTGTAAGTTAATAGTTTTACTCCAAATCTTTTACATTCCTTTTTCTGCTTTTAGTAAAATAGTTACCTTAACTCTCGAGTTCTACCTTTTATTTTCCTCTCACTTTCCCTCCTCCCCCCACTGATACTGGCCGCTGGCAGTACACCGGCAGCCCCGAGCTTGCTTTCCAGAAGGGGAGGGGAAAGCGAGCTACTGTTGTGAGATATCAGGGGTTTAAACCACAACACTGTGATATTCTGTGATTCCATGATACCATCATTGGTGTGGGGCATGTGGTGATGGAGAGATGTTGTGGTTCTTTGACTGCATCCCGGCACTGTGAGGAAGGGGTGAACCTGCCAAGTGAACGCGGTGTACAGAAAATAAAGGCTTCAAAACCTCTGGTCCTATACATGTGTAAATATCTATGTGTACCTGTGTTTTATACACATGCAGGCATGTACACACAGGGCAAGGATCATATGCAGCTGTGGCTGATGCTCTGCTTGTGTAACTCGCTTAATTTTTTTATGTTAGGGATGTGGAAATGCTGAGACAAAAGTGAACAGAAGTGAGTTTGTTCAGTTGGGAAAGGCAGCCCATGCCAGGAAGCAAGGGGACATGCACAGCACAGTCAGTCATTATCAAGGGAACATCATATTTTTGCCATGTAAGCCCAAGAAAAGGCATTTTGAAAATTGAAAGCTGGTTCCAAACATAACTGCAATTTTGCTGGTGCCTTGAGAGTCCCTTACACAGAGTATTTTTGAAAATAGCTCTTTTTATCCTAGTAGGAGAGTGTTTTGCCCTGTTCTGACTTTGCTTGGTGCTGTTGCAGAATAGATGCCTTTTTGTTTGGCAGCACCTGAGAACATGGAACACACAGAACGGCGTCAATTGTACCAGCTGTTAGCAGCACCATGGCAATGCAGATGCTGCTTACACCAGCAGAAGAAAAACCCTTGGTGTTTCAAAGTTTTCCTATTTTCCTTTGTACGCCTGTCCTATTCCCTTTTGTGATCAAAACATCATAAATTAGATGTCATAGGTGAGCTGGAAAAAAAAAAAATCTGAGTTCTGAGATAAAAACCTTGGTTTTCCAAGCTTAATAAACTTGCCTGAAGTTTATGGAAGAGTGCTTGCTGGGTCACAGAATCTATGTACACATCTCAATTCTAGAAAGGCAGTTCCTGTTGTGTCCATACCATTTTCGAGCATTTCTCTTAACTAGTATCAAGAGGGAGAGCACATGTTTTCACTGAGAAAATGCGGACCTTAGTTTTCATAACATGCTCCTTTCTTTGCTTTGGAGGCAGTTGCCGGTAACACCTCAATCACTTTTTACTGTGCTGCTCCTTGTCATGTAGGTCCTGCTGGGCCTCTGTGTGCAGGAAGAAGTCTCTTCAATAGCAGAGACATCATATTTGAAATAATACAGGCTATTAGGCATCAGGAATGAAGAGAAGACGATTTTTTTAAGAACTTTTATTGCCTCATCTCAGCAGTAATTTTTTTATTTTTTTTTCTTATAGGTGAAAATCCTCATAAAAAGGGCTATATATTAACAGTTCCATGTCTTAAGTGCCTGTTAGTTTGCTCATACTTCAGCGATGGCAGGATTTTTCATTATTTCTAAGACCTCCCCTGCTGTGAAGCAGTTAATTTTGACATTGTCAAAGAGGTGACAACCTCTTTGAGCAGTGAAAGACTTTTGATTCAGTCAAGCAATGGCATTACTTTGCAGCACCAAAGTGTAAATCTCGGGTGAAGCACATTTAACACAGCAGGAGCTCTTGATGGGATATTGGTTGAAAAAACTGTTTGCATTGTCTAGAGAAGAAAGGGATTTAGGAAAAGAAAAGTGAGGAGCATTAGGCAGTCGAGAGTGCTTGTTACCTCCTGAGCCCCTTGGCACTGTTGTTCCTGAGACCTGGAGTGAGAGTGTCAGTGCAGGATCTTAAACACATTTTAATGTCGGCTCTAAATTTCTTCTCATAGCGCTAAAATTGCTAGAATTTTACGCACTTGTTTTCCTCACCACTTGTTTACATTTTCACCTAATCTCCATCATTTTGTAATTGAAGTGTGTGGCAAATGCATACTCTTAGTCTATTAATTGTAGAGACAACTGTTTTGAAAATACTGATGAAAACGCCTTTCAAGCCTAAAGGCTTGAAAGAGATTTCTTTTCTGCCTATTAATGAGATAAGTAGTTTTCTACCTTACTATCTAATGTTTTCCTACCGGTTTTGTTTTTCAGAGGTTTGAGTGGACAGCACATTTGGTGACTGTGGGCTTTTTCCAGTACGAAGTAGCTGGGATCTACAGGAGAGATCTGCAGGCAGCCCACCCCAGTCCTGTGCTAGGGTGTTCCTGTGGCACCTGCACTGTTCTGGCAGGCAAAGCCTGAAGGCCACTGCAGATATGAGAGCTCTACACCGACAAGGGACATTTGCCTAACAGGTGTGCCACTCATTGCGCTACCAATGTTGCCTGTGCTTCATACAAATTCCGTATTCATTCAGCTCTGTTTTACTGAAAGACATTTGAATCAGCAATAAGAAAAGAAAACAAAAAACTTACGATCCAGGTACTAGAGCAGATTAAGGGGCATTCCGAATAACATTTGTGCTAGTCACTGGACAGTCACTTCCTCAAGGATAGCTCAGCCTTTTGCTGTCCTGCAGACATCCCTTCAGAGGGGGGCAACAGAGTGAGAGCTGAAAGTCAGAGCTGAGAGCCATGAGTCTTCTTTTGGCTTCGATCTGAATTCCACATGCCTGCTCATCATGGGCTGGTACACTTTCCTAATTGGAGAGGTGGCCAGGGAGACCTGGCGGAACAGTGGTGAAGAACGTTGTGAACATTGTGTTAATATCTTCTGTCTCTGTTCGTTAACACAGGCTGTGGCTTACAGTAGAAAATAAGCAAAATAAAGGTTAAGACTTCATCTTACCTTCATCAAGTCAACCACAGCTTTTGGCTGTGGACCCAGAAGCCCCAGTGAACACAGCTTTGTGGCAAAATGGAAATCACTGAGGATATTCTCATAGCTCGCTGTTCCTCCCTAAGTTCATTCAGGGTGTTTTCTGCTCCCAGAATGCCAGTAGAAGAAAAAGCTCATTGCAGTATTGATTCAAAACATTTTGTGCCTTCTGACACCAATCTAGCAAAGAAAAGTAATTATTTATGCCAGTCAAAGTGCACAAGGTATAATGCACAAGTGCCTAATTTCAAATTAGGTGATGAATAGAAATTAGAGAGAATGTCAGGATTTCAACTAAACTAATTCCCTTCTCATTATACTTTAAAATGAAGAACGAGGCTACTTGTTAGGCAAAGGCTCTGGCAGAAATAAAGCAGCATGCCCAGCAACGAATACACCAGCTCCATTTTGAAGTTCACTAATTTGTTTCCACTTCTGAGGACATCAGCCTGAAGTACATCCTTGTTAGGATTCTCATCAGAGATTCACTTAAACTGAGACCTTTGGAAGAAAGGAAAGTCAAGAATTTAAGGCAGTAAGAAATTGCTAATTCTTGATGGTTGGAGTTTTATTTATTTCCCTTAAAAGAGGTCCTGAAGGTCTATCCTTTGATTTTTTGAGAGGGGTTTTTGGTTGTTGTTATTGTTATTTATTTTTAAAGAATACAGAGACTGAACTGTTTATTGCTTCCTAAAAATTCATCACCTGCAGAAGAGAAAGATGTTTATTATTGCTTAGTGCTGGTAACAAAAAGTGGGCATACCTTGCTCGCTCACATGATAGCAAAGAGCATGTTGTTACCTGGACAGCAGCTGTGGCGGTGCTCCTGCTCCTAGGGTAGTCCTCTCAGGGAGCTGCGGGCAGCTCAGCCCTGGTTTTCGGCTGCTGCACCTTCACATGCTAAAGTCTCACCTCATGCAGCCTGTGTCCCTTTTAAAGCACTAAAACTTGAAAATATCCCTCAGATGAGAACAAGTAAACCAGGGCAGGAGATGCCCTGGTGCAGGGTACAGGCCATGGAGGGTCAGCAGCAGGGAGATAACTGGAGGGAAGGAGCACAGTGGGGACTGCAGAGTCTCTGCAGTGATTTTCCCTGGCATCAGCTGCATTGATCCAACCATAAGTGCTGCAGAAAGAACTTTTTTCCACAAGGAGTGCATGAGCATATGCATGAAAAGGCAACCCCACTCCTTTCCCCTGTGCCTGGTGCAGAGCACAAGCCACAGCACCCACAGGCTTCACCAAGCTTCACTGTGCTCTGCAGTTCTGACAGTCTTTTCCAAGGCAATAAAAATAGTGCATCTGCCTGATTGAATGTTCTGCTCCTATTAGCCCATAAACACCTGGGTTCAATGAGTGGGAGTTACTATGAGGTTTCAGGTCTAAAAAGGAAAATAGAGAAGATGATGTGAAGGTGAGCAATGCCCTCAGGACCTGCTGCCTTGAACCTTTGCTGTGCTGATCCCACTGATCAGGAATTTTGCAGAAAGAGAAAAGCATAACCATTACCAGGACAAAACAGAAGCTGTATCCTCCAAACTTTCTGTGACCTTGGAGTTTTAGCTTATCCCCCAGCTTTGGGCAGAGGGCAAGGACAGTCAATTAGCAGCTAGGAAGGAAAAAAGAGTGAGCCTCCAGGGACTATGTGCAGCTGCAGACAGCTCCTTTCCCACTCTATTTCAGTGCCCAGATACAAATACAAGGAGGCAGCAGGGCACAGTATCTTCTCAGCACGTTAAGAAATGTTTCGGAAGAGCTTTGTTACCTCTGAGGTCCTCATACATTTGGGCTCATTGTGTCACACACGAGATCATATGAAACAGGAGGGGTGTGAATGCATTTTGTCCCATTTCCCCCTGCTTTGCAGAAAACAGAAAGGCCAGCATGCCACTGCAGTGATTGCAGAGTTAAGATGAAAACTGACATGGAACATGATTTTGCAGTTATAAGTGATTTGGCCCATTCAGTGCAAATATGATTCTAGCAAATGTTTCATTCAACAGTTGCGCCTGTTCAGAAAAAGAGTGAACTTGGCTCCAAAGCCTCAGTATTCTGTGAATGCCGATCAAGTGGTGGAAAGTAAATGGTTTTATTTTATGGAACTGTAGGTGATCTCAGCCCCTGTGAACAAATTGCATCAGAGCTGCGTGCCTTGACCACTTCTGTCATGTATTTGGAGAAGAAAATGTCATTTCCAGATGAGCAGAAGCCAGCAGAACTATGCTCACATCCCAGATGTGTTCACAGGATTCCCTAGAGGGGTCTGTAAGTGTCAGGATAACAATGACAGCAGATGACAGGAACTGCTGAACTGAGGCATTGGTATTTGCAACCCTGGACACAATCCATCTTCTTAAGTTTTCGTCTGTAGACTGAGCAGAAATATCTAAGAAACCAAAAGAAAAAAAAGACCCTGGGTGTGCTGGGTTCTGACTGGTGTACGGGCTTCTGAATGGGGAGAGCGCAGAGAAGCGGCAGTTGAATCTCACTGGGAAAGGTGGAAGAATAAAGCTGATTTACTGCTGTTTCCCCCAGTCAAATCCTGGTCTACTTCTCAGTCATCTCCCCTGGCTGTGCTGCACAAGTTAACACCGTTCATGTTTTAAAAATACAAGCAGGGTTTATGCTTGTTCTTCCAGGTGTGGAAGCCTGTGAGTACACAGAGAGGAGGACACGTGGAGCCAGACGAATGCTCCTGGGGGCTGTAAGCAGTTTGGTAAAGTGCCTCCTATGTTCACCAACCGTGGACAGATCTGGCTCTGCTTAGACAAAGAAGTGAAGTTTTCAGCAGTTTTGACCCCATTGCTTCCACCTGGCTGCCACCTTGCCTGTGACCATGCATTCCTGCAGCAAAGGTGAGTTTGGCAGTACAGACAGAGCCCTGGATCCCTCAGGTAAGCGACAAAGGCTTGGCATTAACTTCAATTTTCTTTGTTTGTTCACACTAGAATAAAATGTAGGGGGCTAAGATGCTTGGGTTTCCTAAACAACGATTTTAGGACATGCTAGTAGAACTACCACTTCTTTTTGTAATTTTCATATATCTATTTTTTTTTTTTTTTTAAATAGAGACCTTGATCTCCTTGACCTGGGTACCAAGGAAGCCAAACAGATTTCTATCTGGACAAGACAAGCTAAAGCTACATATTGCTGTGCTGGTCTCACAATTGTGAATGGCAGTGGCTTGCCTATGGCCATGCAGAGTCACCGGAGGTAGGAGCAGCTCTTGGGGTTGGGTTGGGTTTCAGACAAGTCCTTGCAAGGCACGTGTTGGTTATTGTCAATCTCATAGGCCACATAGTCATCTGTGACTGTCTCTTGAACATTAGGGAGGAGAACTTCAGGAGAAGTTCTTGCACGCCCTGTTATCTATGAGCATCATCAAGGCGTCTGTCTCACCACTTCTTCCCATGTCTTTGTGCACAGACAAGAAATATTTTCTCTCCAATGACCATAGCCACCTGGGCTGTGTACACTGAGGAGGCAAAGAAGAGAGTGAAATAAAGCTGGGTGTGATGATTCCTACATCAGTCTCTGGCAAACTGAAAAGGAAGCTTTAGAGTACAGTGAACAAAAGCTGTTTCAGCGGTGAGGCATCCATTGTCTCTTGCATAGCACATGGAGCCTGTCTGTAGCTACAAACAGGTGTTACCATCCCTCAGGGATGCTAGATCACCTGTAATACAGACTCACATCTCTAAGTCATATTACTTAAAGACCGAGCATACAAGTGTGATTTTCTACTTAACTTTGAAACTTCCATAAAACTCCAATCACAAAATTCTCGTTTCCTGCCATTGCCCGCAGCCCACATTACTTGCAAAGTAATTCACATTCAGCAACATACTTGCAAAGTTATTTCACATTCAGCAGGTCTATAATCCAGGCCACTGTTAATTAGAAGTCAGTTCAGAAGCCTAAGTTTCAGTGTTCAATTTCTCGTTATACAAAAGACAAATCTCTCCCTTGAAATTCCCTGGTTGATAGCCAAATGAATCCTGGTCCACTAAAATATTTTTCTTCTATATAGGGTTACAAAATTTACCCCTTTTCAGGTTAGGGATCCGTAAAAAGGGCAAAGTGTAAAGCGTTCTTTTTTCTGTATCAAAGTAGATGTGACAAGAGGAGCTTTCGTTTCTCTTAGTTCTGTGTAAAATAAAATTTTCCTCAACTAATTTGCACGTGGGCATCTTCACATCTCAGTGAAGAGTGATGCATGCTAATATATACTGTATTTTGGACAGATATGACTATATGACTAAGTATGCAAACTACTAAGAGTAATTTATAAAGTGTTCTTAGCAAGTCAGTAGGAGCTGTCACTCAGCGAGAGCTTGTCCAAGTTACATGCACATAAACACCCAACTTCTTCTCAGCTTCTGGGCCTCAAAACACTCTGTGGGCAGTAATCTCTTCAGCAAAATTTCCAGTAACGCTGTCTGTCCAATGCATTAGCACAAGTTTCTCTTACTGTGAAATGTCTGTGTAAAGAAACAACAGGTATTAGACTTCCTTTTCAAAGCTCTCAGTAAGAACAAAAATTATCCTGTTATACATTGCAAATAACGTGACCAAATTCTGTTCTCAGATGTGCACACGAAATTACAGATGCAGCTGTATTAACTCTGTTCTGGCTTTACCATCTGTAGCATTGAAAATTTACATTTCCTAGGCCTGTCCAGCTCTCCTTGTTGAGTAAACACTCATAATTTTGAAGAAATGACACTGGAGACACCCAGCTGTCTGGACCAGGCACACCAGGAAAACATACAAGGTTCAAAGATGCAAGCTTTACAATGCCTTCAGGCTCCATGTCTGACCCAGAGAAAATCTTGGCCCGTTATTTTAATCTAGGGTGCTGAAGATTTCCACCTATTTGGTGAAATCTGTTTATTATCTGGTTCAGACACATTTATGCATTCATTTGTACAAATTCTCTAAATCCAGATCACTGGAAAGGAGCAAAAATTTTTAATAACTACAGCTATGTGACATCTTTTGTTGGTGCAATGGCTGGTCAAAAGCTATGAAAGGCATATAAGAAACAAGGGTTAAAATAGGGTTTAAAATCTTTATTGGGGGAAGTCCCAGTTCGATACAAGGAAGGAGAAATCACTCTGAGAATGGTCAGACACTGGAACAGGTGTGCAGTGAGGCTGTGGAGGCATCCTTGGAGGTACTCAGGCCTTGTATGGTCTGAGCAGCCTGGTCTAACTTCAGACACGACCCTGCTTTGAGCAGGAGCTCGGTGAAGGCGATCTCCAGACATCCCTCGCAAAGGGCAGTGTTTGGTGATTTCACACACAGCAGCTCATCTGGCATCCTTCAGGTGTCCAGATTAGCAGTCCTGCTCATGGAAACAGTCACACGTCTTACTCAGGCGATGTGCACAGCGATCAATATTATTCAAATTCTTACATTTACTGCTGGCTCATTTATAGATAGCATTTTCCATTGCAAATAGTTTTGCAAATCAATTGTTTCACACATGATTGAGAGATTTCACTGAACTGCCAGTCTTTCATCACTTCTCTGTACTGAAATTCCTCTGACTGCATAAACAAAAAGAGAGGGGAAACAGCTACTTACTGACAAGTATTTATTACCTGATGGTAATACCTGAAGTTATTGCCGTGTTCTCACACATAAAATATGTCAGCACTGTTCTGACACTCTCCTAAATATAAAATATCACTTCTTAGCCATGCTAAGCAGTGGCAGAATGTATCCTGAGTGCACAGATTACTAGCTGACAAAGGGGAAGAATACCTATGTGTTCCTTGCTTCTTCTCTCATTGTTCTTTATTCTCAGGGGGAAGGTGGTTATGATTCAGATTAAGCCATGGTAAAGCTACAATTCCTAGACAATAGATCATTACTGTTAGCTTGTGAATACAAGACAAAACTATCTCTGAAGACAAGAAGCTGCTGAGGTCTCTGCCTCCACAGTTTTGCTGTGATCTTTTTGCTAATGTACTTAACTTTTTGCAAGCAGGAAAAATATTTACAGCTATCTGTAAGTTTTTTACCTCTCCTTCCAGTGTTTGTATCAAGTGCCTAATTAACTGCTGCTGAGAGCATATTAGCATCTTCTGAGGTGATAGTTACTTTTTTCTTGAGCACCAATGGCAGTTCTTAAGCCTTGTTGCCAGCACAAACACCTGATTCTTTGCACCACATTCATTTAATTGGTGACCTGAAACAGTGCAGGTGAGCAGCTGAATGCATCCAGGCAAAATTAGTGAGATATTTCAATTTTGCTGTTAAATACTCACAAGAATGTCCTTCTTGTTTGCCTGCTATGTAGATCCCTTTCAGCTGCATAACCACTTTCTTAGAGTAAGGCCAAAATAATCTAATCCATTTACAGCAGATGGTTTGCTCTAAGTCTTGATATAACCCAGCTGACAATGGCCTAAATGCAGGGAAACACAGGGCTTTCTGTCCAATCAGCCATTCCAGTCAGCACTTGGTTTTAGTTTGCTCCATCTTCCCTGTTCAGTTCTTCAACTCTTCTGCCTAGTTTCCCCCTTCCTGCACAGTTGATACTTATAACACTGTTAAAAATGGGAAAAAAAAATAATAATTTATGAAAGGCTAAAAAAAGAGTAAATAAGCTACTTTGAGGCCTTTATTTTATCAGCTGCTGACAGGGTTGGTGTGGGAAAACCATTGAACCATAGGTTCACAAAGTAACATAGGTTCGGATGGATCACTGGCATTGTTCTCATCTGCTGTATTTTATGTTATTACTCAGAAGAATTTGTCATTGGTCTCAAATTGCTAAGGTGTTATGTCGGTTTACTGCTACTGAGAAAATTGTTCCCAGTGCTGGTTAGTGCATCTTCCTTGTGTTCTTAGTGCTGATTCAAACGTGGGCTCAGATGAGAATTTTCCTTTGGGATTGGTCTGGTGAGAATCAATTGAGGTGTTCCTGTGCTCCCGTTTCCACATGGAAATTGCAATAACACCTAACAAGTTCCCTCTTTTGGGGCTGCCCCACTGCTGAGCTCCCAGCCATGCTCTTGAGGCTGCCAGCAGCCGTGCCGAGATCCTGTCTGGCCAAGCCAGCTCTCTGGCACCAGCACGTGCTGCCAGCTGTAGTGATTCCCCGTGCTCACAGCCCTGCTAGTCACAAATGGGCATCCTGGCAATGCCAGTCTGCTGCTTTGTGTCACTCTGTCAGCAAGTGTGGCATCTTGTCTTCTGAGGGGAAAATTTTTAATTAGTGGAAATTAGTGGAAATATCCAGTAATTTTATTTTCTTTCAGTCTGGCTGCATTTCCTAGACAGCAAGCCAGTGACACCACATGCCCTTCCCATATCTCAGCTGGCAGCCGCTGACTGACTCTCCTGCAATACATCAGAACCTAGAGAGTCTATCAGCAGGGAACAAAAGCGGTGTGCAACACCACTTCCTCATGCATCTTGTAAATACAAGGCAGGGTACAGGGTCCACATGGTAAGCAGGCATGCCTCCCTCCTCTTGACACCACATACTCCAGGAATAGGAGAGGACTGGTGACAGAGGCTCTAGCAAAGATAGCTCCCTCCCTCCTGCCTTCTGGAAAACCCAAGCTGAATGGGAGCTGCCAAAGCAGGCACACAGGGAGGGCAGCTGGCAACTGGTACAGAGAGACAGGGCAGGGCTGCCTTCTGAACAGCCTTGTACCTGATATATGATGCCTACACCCCACTAAGTCATTTTTTCAGTTACACAGAAACAGGGATTATAATTCTTTCAGACTATTTGTTACCATCATTTGAAATAAAAAAAATATTTTTCCTTTCCTTAAAGTGTCTTAAAAGGCTAAGGATTCAGAATACAAAATACTGTCAGTTAAACAGATGGGTTGTGCCCCATTTGGTAAATACGTATGAGTTACTTGTCCTTTTCTTCCTCTCTCTGTATGTTTGGATTCTGGGCTTTCTACCAGGAATTCTTCCGACTGCTATGATGATGCAAGCCTTGCCCAGCGGAGTACTTTGCTGTAAGAGAAATTCTCCTCTTCATCCAACTTATGATCAGTGCCACGATGAGCACTACTGGAGATAAAGTCCTACACAAGTTCTTTGGCCAGTCTCTGCAGCCTGGAGGGCTGGTGTTCAGTCCTTAGCCCAACTGGTGTTCAGGGTGACTTTGGGCCAAGCCAGACTCATCCAGAGCTCCCACAGAGATTTCCGCACCTGTGTACTCGGTGCTGCTGTGTGCAGAAGAAAGGCAATACATGGGAATGTGTTAGGTGGAAGGGCAGACATTGCTGGATCCTGAGGACAGATGACCATCACTACACAAGCCATCACTGCTGACTCCCTTTCTGGTGGAGATGTGCAGTGGTGAAGACCTGTTTCTGTGCCCAACAATAGCTCATGCAAGAGCCTGGACAGAGGCTGGCGTACAAGACAGGAGTGGTGCTGAGCGTGCTCAAATATCCTGGTGCTGGATGTACTGAATGAGGAAGGCAGATAAAACCACAGCAGCTTTTTGGGGAGCACAGGGGGAGAGTGGAGGATATGTGCTCCTGTTGGGAATGCTGTCATGGTAAAACAGCAGGGAAGATGCGATTTGCTAGAGGAGATGAAGAGAGAAAGTTTCTGGTAGGTACTTCCCCCTCTGCCTGCCATGGAGTTAGTTTATTATTAATACTGAAAGCCTTTCTGTTTAATTAAACAGCAGCTAGAGCCAGAGGCATGCTGCCTCCTGAGCACACATGGCCAGCAGCAGCCGGCTGCGGATTGTGCCTCCCATGCAGAGGTACTGTAAGGAGTAACCAGCCTGAAAACAACATTGGGACGATCAGAGCTGCTGCCAGCACATTGACTGCTCTTAGCCCTAAGAAAACTAAAATCAAGGAATCTGGATAATTTTCTAGGGATTATGACATTATCAAAAGGAGATGCTCTTTGACATCTTATGAGTGCACTAAATCAAGAAGACACACTTCTGCAGAGGGATTGTACCTTTAGAAAACAATTCCTGTATTGAAGATCAGCAAAACTGGGATGGCGAAACAATGGCCATCCCAATTTTGCTGGCTGGGGAAACTTTTGATGCATCCATCATGACACAGCTGTCACACTGAACTAGTGACCCTGTGTGGACCCAGGAGCTCTGCTGTGAGTAATGCCACCACCCTCTACACATGCCAGCTCTGACAGGCCAGAGGCAGAAAGTGTCTGTCACCTTGCTGTCCCAGCCATTACATCTGACGCTTCCAAAACAAGGTGCCACATACAACCTACCTATAGGGCTGATTCCCAACCTGCACACAACACTTGCCTGCGGGAACAGGCTGGGGACTGGCAACAATGCAGAGCTGGAGGTGGCCACGTCCTGAGAACATCACTGGCACCAGCACAGACACGCTGCAGCTGCTGAGGCCTTGCTCCAGCATGATGCTAACAGGCAGCAGGACACACACGCTGGTCTGGCGTGTGTGTTGTGTCACTTCAGTGTTCTCAGTATTGTATCTTGACCACGGTCGGAAGGCAAAAGAGGACAGCATCTCCGTTTGCTCTGTGAAACAGCCAAGTCTTTGCAAGTGCTGGTTGTTTTTACAAGGAGATGCTTCATATGGGGGAGTTCCAAAAGCCAGAGTGCTACTGCTGGAGCCTGTCTGAAAGGCTGGCTAATAGGACTTGAACAGGCTGCTGCTGAGGCTGTGGGGTCGAATGGCTGACCCTTGCTGAAAGGCAATGCGGGCAAGCAAGGGGCCTGAAACAGATGCAGTAAGATTTTCCTGATAAAAATACTTACTTGTATGTGAAAAGCAGTACAAACACTGACATTTATGATGCATAAGCACATTTGACTACTCAGAAAAGAGGAAGGACCAATATTTAGGGAGAATGTACATACATTATTCAAAGTATTAAGAACATAGTGGAAAGACAGAAAAGCACAGGAAATGAGGTTAAAGGTGACCATATAGGAAAATATAAAATTCCAGTAAAAATATCATATATAAAGATCTGTGCAGAGAATCAAAACTCCAAAGAAGGGATGTGTGTGTGTGCATGGGGGGGAGTCATTTATTCTGCTTTATTTAATTTTCAGTCTGAAACTCAAGGGTTTGAAGAGATACATCCATAATTCACAACTCATGAGGATAGTTAGTAAGTTTTTCTCTGCTCCTTGAGCAGGAAACATGATGCCAGTACAGGCTTACAAACAAGCCAATCAAACTGCTGCCTGATTTCCAGCCTGCCTTACATGAGCACAGTTTTTCCAAGCTCTCAAAGAATATTGGCTATTTTGTGAGATATTGTTGTTCATTTTGTATACTGCTCACAGGAATTTTTAGATAAATACATCAAAGTAGTAGTACTGGATGGCTGCTCAGAAAAAAGCCCCTGAGCATACATTTCCTATTCACTTTTGATGTTGTATTTCAAACATCTTTAATGTTTCCAATATCCAATTGAGTTATTTTTCCTGTGTTTGCACATAACATGTCTTTATTATTAGCTGCAACAAGAATTTTGATCTGGACTCTCTGAGTTGAGGACGAAGAGTAATTCATCCTGTCTGAAGTGGGCTGAACAGCTTTGTGAAAATACCTGTCTGCCTCCCAGGAGGCCAGGGGAGAAGGCTGCCTTTCATTCTGGTTCATGGTGATGGTTCCCGGGCAGCAGAAGCACCTCGTGGTGCTGTGCTTCCCAATACGAAATTCTTAGCTGCTAAACAAAATAAAGAACTTATATTCTCTTACACCCTACTTTCTAAATAATCCACCCCTTCACAGCATTAGATTTCAGAATGTATTTCACTGCACCTCTCAAGACATATTCTCACTGCTCACCATGCCAAGAGTATCAAAAAAATGTGTCTCTATTTCTATTTGTTGTGCAGGATACTTCATGGTATGTTATGCCACTACACTCTCTTGATGACATTCTCAGTGTTACTGGCTGTCAGATTAAATAATGCCCACCTAAAGTTTTTCCAGGTTCATTTCTGTGCATTCACTGACCAGCCGCTTTTGAAAGATCACAGGTTGCCCTTGGCATGCTCCCAGAGATAACTTGCTGAATTACTTGTACCAAAACTGCTCTCTCCCAGGAAGGCACAAGAAATAACATTTGGAAATTAGACTTTCTAGCAGTTTGCTGCTTATTTCCATGCCCACAAACATATTCCTTCAGCTTGCTGAACAGGGTTCCAAGCTCTGTCATCAACACAAGGACAGCTGACAAGAACCACCTCATGCATTTGTCGTACTTATGCACTTTACATATGCATTTTCCAGGCAGTTCCTAGTTCTTATTTGATTAGTACATAAATGTTTCTCAGTCTTGTAATGAGCATTACTTCGATCAATCCTTTACACATGTTCCATACTTGCATGTTCACTTCCTATTTTGCTTCCATGATTACATTGCTATTATGAGTTACAATTACATCATTATGCTACGTAATGTAAGCCTTGCAGATAGTCAGTGATAATACCTATTTCTGTCACACTCAGTCTGCACACTCCATGGAGGAAGTTAATATCTCTTATACTCTTTGCCCTATCCAAATAGTTTACACACTTCCTCACTGCTACTGCTCTATGTTCTGGTGTATTACAAGTAAGAAATACGCAATTAATCTCAGTTTTTACCAGATAGACCTCTGCTAGCTGGTCCTTCACTTTGCTGCATAAACTGTTGAGTCTAATCTTACTCATTAGTAGGATTCAGTGGTGCAGGGAGCATCACATCTGTAATGTGAAAACCATAAAATAGTTTATTTTCCCATATTTACAAAACAGAAGATATTTGTGTCCTTTGAAGCCCATTTTATCATTGAAAATCAACTTCTTTTGTTAACTGTTCTGTCAAAGGAATACTTGCTCTGAAAATATTCTAATTACATCTTTCTGAATGGGTTTGACATAAACATGCAAACAAACATTAAATGTGATTTGAAAAATTGAACAAAACATGAGCCAGATTCTCTGCTGACATAAATCCCTGTGCTCTTCCAGTTCCATTACTTCACAGCATGTTCTCTCCTGTGGTTTCCAGCCTACTCTGTCAACACATTAATGTATTCAGAGACTTTATGGCCATTCCATTTGTACAAGTATGTCCAACACTGCACATATATTGTCCTTTTATCTCCTGTTTAGCACATTTTCAGTCACCTCCTTGTTTTCTTCTCTGCTGCTGTTTGTGTTTGGGAGGAGCTCCTTCTGAACATCTGCAGAGCTGCTTCCTTCTTTTCATGAAAGTGCTCCTTGAGTAAGAGTTTTCCACAGTAACGAAAAATACCAATGGGATTGTGTTTGCACTGATACTAATGCTGAGCCCACAGCTTTTGTGCACTAGCTCTAGCTGCATGTTGTCGTTGTCTCATGTCTTACGTTTTGCTCCTGGCTCTGAGAAACTGGGATTGAAACTGGGATTTATGTTTTATTCAGTTTTTATGCATAGAAGGTCCTAAACTACACTTTCTGAATGCAACAGTGATATCAATAACACGTATTATGAATAAGCTAAGAAGGCTTAAAGTTGCCCCAATCACGGCACATAATATCCACAAACATGAATGAACCCAAAATGTGATGGTTCCTTTAGCAACAGAGTACTGAGAAAGAGCTATTGATGTGTTTAAGATAATTTTTCTTGTATCTTCATAATATGAATTGTGAAGTGCTGCACCCACAAAGAGCTGTGCTTCCTAACTGCCTGCTCCTTTGCAATGTGAGAATTTGCTCTCCAGAATTCCAGTGCCCTCTTCTTGGTTAAATGAATCCATTCACATAACCACCTTTCCAACTCCAGAGACATTTTGACTATTTCAAGTATTATTATGTCTAACAGCTTATTTTGGAAGACTATTTTCAATAGTCAGTAAGTAATGTAATTGCCTTATTTTTGTCACATTCAATATCTTGTTTCAGATCTGGATAATGCATGTATTATATATATTATTTTCNATTTATTTTGATGCCTTAGGGCACTTTCTAAAGCATCTACTTGTGGATGTTGCTTTTTACCTCTGAATAGTCCACATCTACATGACCTAAAATTCTCCTTTTTCTAAAATCCACAGGCTAGAAAACACTCAACTAAAAAGCCAAACCTAAGCGAAGAAAATAGCACTGTAGCACTGTAAAGAGCACAGAAACCACCCTCTTGTTTCAACGATGCAACACTGGTCAAATGCCGAAGAGGAGAAAAAAAATGAATACTCCTAATACTTTTTGTGCCTACAATTCACTTTAGCTGAGCAGACATGAGAAATCAATCTTGGCAGAAACACCCAAGGTCAAAGATTCTCCAATTTATTAGAAGGCATTACGTGACTGAAAAATGTATTCCAGCTTTTGCCTAATGCTATGTCTGCTGTCCTTAAGCTAAATGGGAAAGAGGTAAATGAACATCACTATTGAAGACTAATACTATTTCAGAAAAGATATCATTTTAGCTGTTAATGAAATAGTTCACCACTTCTCACTAGCAAAAAACATTAAGACTTAATCGGAGAAATACACATCCAATAATTTTTCAGTGTACATGAGGTATATGGGTTGGAAAAGGTTCTTTGTTTCTTTAACATCTCCAAGCAAATGGCATGTTTTTCCCCTAAAAACAAACATTCAAAAAAGAGAAGAAAATAAAAAGAATGCTTTTTCTATCATTCCTCTTTTTTTTTTTTTTTCCTCCTCTCTCCAGTACAGAAGCTTTACAGCCATTCACATTGTGCA
>VXAV01004403.1:66157-77552 GCA_013399715.1 Alectura lathami
TTGTATGTGTGAATCTACACACCTTGTAAGTCTTTGAGAGAGTAAACTGTAAAACACCTGAGCTTTCAAAACAAGATTGCCTCCATTCCTGCTTTTAAATTTTCTCAGATGAATGGGATGCTTTTTAGTGAAATAAGATGTTGTATATAGTATACATCTTCTCCTGTTTCTGCACTGTAATATATTAATTGAAAGAATCAAACCATTTCTTTTAATGACTGAGCTACAAAGAGCTGTGAGTGTGCAGAGAATACCCCTGTGTGTCGGCACTGTCATCATTTACAAGAGTTGCCTTACAAGCATTCAGCGAATTGCTCTTTGATTCTCTTACATTTGTATTGCCACAAGCAGTGGAAATCTCCTTGGAACCAGCAAACCCAGAAAGGCGATGTGCTAGCTCACATTACTCTTTCTGTGGGCTTGGCCATTTCTGATAATTTAATAAGGTGAAACACCGTTATGTAATTACAGTCAAGTGGGGTTTAAACCTGCATTTTAATCACACTCATACAAAAAAAGTACACATATGTTTTGCACCAACCTGTATATGATTGATATTTATGTAGAATTCTCTGCGTAGCTGCAGGGTGTCAAGGATACCAAATAGCCTCAGTTATGGATAGTCTTTGAATGAAGACCAACAGGATTCACTCCACTGAAGGTGACTTTCCTCACTATTTGTGCCATTTGGACGTAACTTCTCTCTAAAAAGAATTTTTAGCCATACACCTTTTGCAATAAATGTTGCTGAGATTTTATCTTTATGAATGTGTCTTGATGTTACTCTTGGGAACGGGCTGAAAAGAGCAATCTAGAGTAAAAGAAAATAGTGTCAGTATTTTCTCAAAAGTACACTCTTGATTACAAGATGTGGTTGAACAATTCCTGGACAACCCATCAAACACACTTTATGAACCCATCTCCTTGGATTTTGTGGTGATTGAAAAAAATTATATAATGCAGTCAGTGCTTAACTTTCAATATAATAGGAGTCCCCACAACCTCAAACCAGAAGATCTTTTGCCTTGGTTAGACAAGATGTCTACATGCAAATTGTTGGATTTTTTCTGTATAGATTATTTAGTCCAGCTCCTGGTACAACAAGTTGTACTGCAAGTCCAGAACTAGAGCTGGATGGAAATCTGATCATTCATTTCATAATAACTCTGTGATTTGGAAACACTTCCATTCTGAAAAGCATCAAAGGAAAGAAACGCTGCCAGTGAAATGGAGTGCTGAACAAATCATAGTGAAGGCCAGATTAAATCCTTCTCTTATCAAAACAATTAATTTCAACTTAAATTTTTACTCTGCACTGTAAATTAATAGTCTCTGAAGATATAAAAATATCCTGTTGTTTTAAACAAAATATTTAACGTTTTCAGAATGTTCAGTTTCTTTAGGTTCCTGCAGAGAATTTTGATGAAAATTAACCTGTTTATGTAAGATGTTTTGCTTTCAGCACAAGGTATTGTTCCGGTGGAAAACCTAAACCTTTAGAGAGTTGGCTAAAACTTCTGTTTTAAAGAATGTAGTATTCGGGAAAAAAAAAAAAAAAAAAAAAAAAAGTCTTTATGTAAAGCTCTCATTTGAGAAGAAATTACAACATATTGAGCTGGTGCATTTTTCTGAATCCTTTGTGTTAAGTAATTTCTATTATGAAATTATGTAAGTGTGATTTGTAAAGGTTTTTGTTTTAAGAATAGTTTTCTTACTGATAGCTAATCAGAAAGAGGCAGGAGAACTGGGTATAACATTCATATAATTGCTTTGTTGATGCTATTTCTGTTGTTATTTCCCATATTATTATTTCTATTATTAATAATATTAGTAATAACAATAGCCATAGTAGCAGCAATGAAATGTATCTGACATTTGGCAAATTCAATCTACTCCATATGAAGCGATTTTTAAGTAATAATGGGAAGAACAAAAAAAGCATTTAGAAGACCATCTGTTTTTTTAAATATTATTCAGACCACTTGAGTAATCAAAACTGGTCCGGATTTACTATCAGAATGTACGCTGTTGTGCAATTTGCAGTCAGTCCTGAATGTGGAATCACCAATAACATAAGGGCTCTCCTAGGACAGCATAGCACTTCTGAGAATGCTGAGGGAGATAAAAAAAAGCTGTTTGTAATTAATGTTATGAATATTTCAAATATTCACATTTTAATAAAAGTCTTGGGAAAGAAAAGGTTCTTCATTTACAAAAATTCAGTTTCTTTAATAGCACCTGATTTGTAACAATTGATCAACATTGTTAATTGTACTAAAAACCCTTTAAAAATGTAAACTTTTCGAAGAAAATTAAGAAAAGAAATAATATCTAGGAAATCCTATTGGGTTTATTGGTTTCAGATTTAATATTTAGAAAACTTTTCCTTCCTTTATTTTTCTCAATTTTTCCAGTGAGAGAGGTGGAAATTCAAAATGCAGAAGAAATATCCCCATTTTTATCAGAATTTTCTGATTCTTAAATAAAATATAGAAAACATTCCAAAAATAATAATTAAAAAAACAAATACATCCATAGATCTTTAGAAGTCAGTATCAAGATATTCAGTAAAGTAGACCAGCACTGAAAGACATGTTTCTAGCAGGAAAAATATCAGCAATAATCTTGTCAGGTATGTTTGCTAGAATGAGAAATTTTTATGAACTTTCCATACTTTAATTTAGTTGGTCTCAGAGCATACATTTTCAGCTTAGGAACAACAATATAATGTATATTTGATTAAATAATTAATAAACCTATGTGAGATGAGGAAAAAATTAAAGTCTTTCATCAATAACAAGGAAAGTTAATGAATCAAGCCTAGATTTGGTGCACAGAAATGCTCTGTTAACATTAGGAGAAGTAATTTTTTAAGAATATGTACCTTTGCTACACTTCCATAAAACCACGGCATCTTTTCAAGCCTCCCGTGCAGGCTCAGCAAAAGCTGTGTGGATGTGCCACTGCCTCTGTTTTTCAAGACCTTCATGATATTAAAAAAAAATTACAAAAAAGAAGAAGAAGAAGAAGAAGACAGTTCTGCTTTCAGCATTCCTTACAGAAAGAGACTGGGGACAGGCAAAAATTCGATACTTATTGGGTGAAGCAGTGGTGTCCCTTCCCGAGGCACTTGTCTGGGAGCTCCGTGTGAAATAGCCCAGCGGGAGCAAGCAGACCTGAGCCATCCATTGGACTGTGCTGCAGGACAGACCTTGGGACCACCAAGGGACTGAAGTCTTCAGTCAGTCTCTAGAAACAACACGTTAAACAGAAAAAAAGCATTTCTTAGATAAAGATTTGATAAAATGCTGATTTCTTTGATAAAGTTGTAAGTCTTTAACTGGGTAGAATTACATAGAAAGTTTAACTTTGAGTAAGACACAAAAATTAATCAGCATTAAACAGATAAAGGCAGAATCTGGGAGAATATAATACCAGCAACCGCATGGGAGTTAATCTACAGTTTACATCTTCCTCCTTGTCCTCATTTATCTTCATTGCCTATGTCACCAGTAATTTAGCACATCCCATAACACCCTGTTATCCATACTATTACGGTCTGACACATACTGGAAGAGTAACACAGCAGAGAAGATACTTCACAAACCTTACACCTGATTCTTAACATTTTCCTTTCTTTTTCATCAAGGGTGTTTAGAATTCTTTAGAACAGAGAGCACATACACTCCTCTTTCACTGTGCTTTTGTTCCCTCCTCCCAGTTATGAGCTCCCCCAACACATGCAACCTGGAACAACGTTCGTCTTTCTTCAGACTTCCTTTGGCATCAGGCAGGCTCCTCAATGGCCATCTCCTCTGCAGGGGCCCAGCAGGAGTTCACAGTGATTTGCAGAAAAGAAGGAGAAAGCCCAGGGAGGAGTAGAGGCAGGATGCGAAAGCAGACAAGAGGTCTTGCATGAAGCCACATCTCACCAGCACCTGGCCCCGGAAGCAGAGCCACCAGAGACTCTTTACCCGGGTACAACTGCTTGCCAAGGGCATTGCCTTGTCCTGAGCGCTGAAACCCAACAGCCAGTGGGTGACCATCCTTGGCTCTTGCTCTCTCCAAGGACTTGCTGTCATGGCCTTTTCTCCTGCTCAGTTTGAGTCCTGCTCAGGTGAGGCAGAAAATGGACGGTAAGAAATGGCTGGCAGCCCTGATGCTCAAAGCCCTGCCCATCCTCTTCTCACTTTATTATAATTTGTTCCTTATCTTCTTTCAAAGTCTAAGTCTTCTATTTCTTTTCCCACAATTTCTCCTTGCCTGCGAGTTTGAGCCAGTACTTTTGAAAAGAATAAATCCATGAGCAGCTTTATTTCAGATGTCAGAGCTTTTATTGTGAAACATAAATAAAAAGTTCCAGAAGAGCATATTTTTACTTCTTTATAATGTGAGACAAAGCTGGAGTGAAACAGATCTCACCCACTGAGAGGCAGAGCCCACACACTCATAAAGATTCATTAAATCATCCATCGTGCTTTCCTGAGACAGTCCACAAAAAGTTACACAAAACAAACCAATATCGGTGTTCCCACTGAACTGAGGAGCCTGGCCAGATGTCCCTGCTGCCTCTCCCTACGCCACCAAACATCTTGCTGGCTGCCCGCAGCACCTCCAAAACCTGGCTGTGACCAGCGTAGAGCACATCCCCACTGCCATGCCTGGCACTGAGCTAAAGGTCTCCTTCACAGCTTCACAGAGTGATTTGGGTTGGAGGGGATGCCAAAGACCTTCTGCGACAGCCCCTTGTTCTGTGGCCCAGGAAAGACATTTGCAGTGTGAGGAACAGAGGACAGTAAGGTCTCCTGAAGCAGCAGGGGCTGTCAGAACCACCAGTCACCACACTGACTGTGGGAGCAAGTTGCGCTCTTGAAATGGAATGGAAGAGACAACATCAAAGGCAACATCAAAGAAAAAACATCAAGAAAGAACTACAGCAGGAAGCCAGAATGCAGGATATAGCGCTTTTCCTCTGTCTCCTAATGCAAGTATGAAATGCAACAAACATGCAACATCCTTCAAGACATTCTGCCTCTGCTCTGGCTGTCCTTGAATGCCTGTTGCTGCATTGCCACCCTGCCTATGGCTGTCATTTACTCCAACCATGTCAGGCTCTAGTTTGCAGCAGAAATGCTCATTTCTTGTCAGGAGGGTACTGACCTCACCAAGGGCTGTCTCATTCCATCCCAGGATGGGGCATTTACATTGGTCTTTACCAGAGAGAATGTTAACACTGGTGGGTTCAGCTAGCAGCTGCTGTGGGCTGGCTCAGGCTCAGCTGAGGATCCAGCTCTTCAGAGAGAATGGAATGCACAGGCAGCAGGACATTGCTTGGTTAGAGCTCCCACAGCTGTGAAGGAGGCAGATTACAACGAAAGCAGATCAAGGAGACAATAAATCTTTAAGCCACCTACTATACAGCAGAACAAATATTTACTCAATTTGAGTGACCTGGTTTTGCTCCAGCAATCAAATGAGCCACACTTTTTGCACTTTTAACAGCCAGCAATCTGAACATTAATTGCCACTCTGTGATTTGACAGACACAGACATCTTTCTGGCACCTCTTTTGTTTTCTTTTACAAGACCATAGTTAAACTCCCTGGCTTTCTGAACTGGACAGCACTCAGGGGTCTTGCCAGAAGAGCAAAGGAAAGCCACAGAGAACTGACAGAGTTCCTCACTCACAGCCAACAACGTTCCTCCATGTTGGATAATTTGAACACAATTTCATGCAGCAGATAATGTCACTGATACAATTATAGACAGACAGTCTGCCTTCAGTACCAAGCGAAAATACAGCCTTCTTCCCCTGGCCTTGAAGCTCATAAAGATGTCCCTGCTGCTGAAACTCATAGAGTCCACGTCAATGTTTCAGCGCCGAAGTGATTTAGGAGAACAAAACAGTGCTTCCACCCAAGCTGCATGGCTGTTGTTTGGTCCTATTGCACAGTGCACAGCCCCATACAGTGCTGCAGGTCTCTGCAGGCTGAAGGAGAGGTCCCTGCTGCAGAGCCCTTCCACCAGCCCTATGTGTGACCAATGCGGGCACACGAAGGAGCACGCTGCTGGCAGTAAGCAGCACCCAGATAAGCTCAGAAGGCTCTCAGCTGGCAGAAACCCCAGTGTGAGGGTATGTGAACAACTGCCCCAAGAGTCTTCTGTGGCCCTGTTGATGCTGACGTCCCTTTCTCTTCAGGATTATCTAGCCGGCATCTGCAGCCTTTCTCCTGGATAGGTAACTGTCTGTCTGCCTGCATCTTGTAAGGGGCACGAGCAGCTTTTCAAGCAATTTTGTAAGAATACAGACTTGCAGCCAGAAGCAGGCTTGACTTTTACAGGGAAAGGTGTGGGGTGCACCACATGATTTTTTCCAAAGAACTCTCCTTTGGTTTTCATTTTTGTTAAAAGATGAGGAGCATTAAGGAAAAACTTTCTTTTTCCAAAATGACCCAACTCCCAAAACATTGCATTTTTAAAATGCAAAGTTCTGACCAACTCTCCAAGATGAATTATGTTGATTTGCGTCATTTAAAGGCACATTGAATGAGATGAGAGGTGTCTGAGTGGAGTTCTCTGATTTCTCATCCTTCTCTGTGCTTTTTTGCTAAATGGCGGTGCCCTGAGCGCGCACGGGAAAGGCATTAGAACAGCTTTTGTGAAAGTCATCTTGTCCCTTGGGAAGGAAGATCAGGAGCAGAATGAAGAGAAGAAGGAAAGAAAAGCAAAGCACAGATCAATTTAAATTTAGAACCTGACCTGACATCCTATTGAAATGGAAGCTGAGATGCTGAACAAAAATTACTGAATGTGCTTTCGAGTATCCCATCAAAACAGCACAGAGTGGAAATGCTGGGAAGGAGAAAACTACCTGCAGTAGTTAAATACAGTGAAATATTTACAGAAGCACATCACTGGTGGATGCTGAGGGGAAAAATAAAGATCTTGAAAAATGGCTGTCAGTGAAAATAGTTTAGAAAGTTGGAGTCACAGACAGCCATGAAGCCTGAGCACACAGGATTGGGGAGTGCAGTCATACCGGAGAAAGGGAGGCGTGTTTGTACTGAATGTGATAGCTTCGTGGGAGGATGTTCTTAGAGATATTTGTGCCCTTACACAAGACTTTCATAACCCCAGCTGACAAGGAAGTTACCATACACTGATAACTCCTACAGAAGAAAACAGGCAAAACCAGGCCCAGCTGCAGGAGAGGATGGAGGGAGGAAGGGATGGGGAGAGCAGATGTCTGCTGCTTGCTGGTGAGGGGCACCAGCACCCTAGGGGGAAGGACAGCTACGCAGGACACGGCTGGGGTGCTGTGGGCACAGAGGGTGCCTGAATTGCTGGGATTACAGCCAGGTGAAGAGCTCATGGGAAGAGGCGTCTGTGTCAGGCTAAGTCGGCACACCTTTTGTCAGGGCCATCAGTGGTAATTTTAATGAGCGCTGGAGAGATATATTTGTCACATTTTAGCTGCATGGGGGGAAGAAAAGACAGAAAATGTAACTCTATTTCTCCCACTTAGAAATTAAACTTTCCATGGAATTGACTTCCTGAGTAAGACATTAATTATTTGCAGTCTCAGCTGACCAGCTCCATGCAGCTCCAAACAAACCCACTTAGCCACATGTTGCATGTCCATCTCCCATCAGGACGCTTGACAAATTCTATGTGCAGTGTACCCTGATGAATTATAAAGGAGGGATACAAACAGAGAGGTAAGGCAACTCTACCACAGGTAAAAATAGTTCCCATTTAAGGAAGCAACTGTGTTTTCTCAGCATATTACTGGCTTTTGAAATAAGAATTATTCCAGGGCAGAAACAGCCAAAAGGGCCTGTCTCTTATCCATGGAAGCCACTTCTCCCAGATATCCCTAGTGCACAGGGGTCAATGTCACATGGTGCTCCTGAGCCAGGTGTTGTGGGTGCCCTGGCTCCTACACACATATCTCAGTGTGGTGTTCGGTGGAAAATGAGGTAGATTTTACCAAGGATTAAAAAAAAAAAAAAAAAAGAAAAGAAAAAGGAGAATGTGACTATAGCAGAACTTTCACAAAATTAGTCTATTTCCCATGAAACACCTCATTTCTAGTGAGGACATCTCCTGATGAAAAAAGAGTAACAGGAATATACCAAGAAGCTCTACTATTCCTTATGGACACTACTGTTGGATTTCATTTAGAGCAATTTTAAGACCCCAGCTGCTGTGGGAAACCATCCCCACAGACAGCTGCCTGATGGTTCCTCTCCATTACTTTGATTTTTTGGAGTGTTAAATCAATGTTAAAATATTAAAAGTGGGATCTACATCTATTGAAGTCAAAGGAAAGGCTGATTTTGACGACTTTTGGCTAAGCTCTGTTCTTTACTCACATGAGTTTTTATTTTTTATTAGATGCTTTGTGCATTGATGTAAAGAATATTTCTGAAAGATTCTCAAACCCATTTTGGCAGTGATGTTGCCCATAAAATATGTTGATGTGATGAGCGTGAGGCAGGGCAACACTTACTTTTATGGTGATTCCCTTACTACTTCATACGCAAATCCAGTGAACCAAATTACTCTTACTTTATATGCAACAAAAGGTAGTTATTTTAAGATAATCAAGAAAAAATATTCTATTTATTTGACAAAGCTGCTTTTACGTATGCCTTCTCAATCCAAACGTAAATGTAAATTGAGTTGCCTAAAATATTAATCTGTTCTACAGCTATGAACAGGATAAACAGTTTTTGGGATATTAAATCTGAACTAGAAAAATGATGACAAAAGTGGAATTAAAATTGATGTTATAAATCTGCTCTGTCTTTGTAGTAGTTTTAAGAAATGTGGAATATGTTAAAATATCATTTACAGGTGCAATGTGTGTCCTGAGGTACCATTCACATCTCTGCCTGAGATTTGTTAAATTATGCTGCACACACACACAATAAAAATAAAAATTTACCCTGGACAGTAAGCAGTAAGCAACCTAAATTATCCAAACAAAACAAATTAGTATCTGTGTATTGCTATCTTCTTCTTCTTCTTCTTTTTTTTTTTTTTTTTTTCAAGTAAGAAATGAAGACAAAGAGATCTTAAGAAGCAGAATAATCAATGTAGTTAGTGATCAGCCTGCCAAATTTAATCACCACAGTATCTTTACAAAGTTCAGCTCATAAATGATTTGTCCAAGGTTATACAGGAAGTCTGTGGCAATGGTTTATGAATACAGAGTCAATGGAATATAAAAGCACATAATTTTGAAAGAAAGATACTGCTAAAACAGATAACAGTGCTTCAGCAGGAAGGAGGCAGCTAAAACTTTGCAGCATCCAGCCTTGGATGTTAAATACAGTGAACTAAGGAAGAGAAGATTGGTTGTGTGGTTGTGATTTGCCATTGTTCATCTCTAGAATAATGAAATGCAAAGGGCAAAGATGACCTACCCTTGGGAATTCCTCATTAGCCTCAGTCCTGCAGTGCAAATTGAAACATATTTTTGCTTCAAAAGAAGAGGAGGACACTTTCACTAAGCTATGCAGGTGAATAATACGGACTGCACAACACCTCCCATGCTTCCTGACCCACTGCAGGAGCTGGAATTGCCTCCTATAGGAAGGAGAGCACTATGGCAGCTGTAAGGAGAGAATATGAAGCATTTGGCTGTTGGGAAATTAGACTGGAATTCAGGGAGAAGTAGCTCAGCAGGACTAATCTTAACACTTATCTGTGTTAAGGAGACTGTTTCTGGAAACTACTGAGCACCGCTGCTAACATGCAGAGGACAAGCAGTTTCACTGATATGCCCAGAAGCTTTACAGGAACTGAAACTTTCGTCATCCTACACTGACTCTCAAGCCACCTGCAGTTCAATACTGCGAGCCGAAATTAAAGACAGGTCATGGCTATGAAGTACTCCAAGACTGACACCAGAGCCTTTGTGCACAGGCTGGCCTAGCCTGGGATGAACAGTGCTCAGGAGCAGTCTGTCTTCTCACCCTGCAGCTACAAATTCTGGAAACAACTGCTCCTTGCATGGTGACCAGCTGAGCTGCTTTAGCACTGCTTCGAAACTCGTGGCTGTCCATCCTGCTAAGGGTGCGTGGAACTGGGGAATGCTACCAGAACACCATCACTGGCTGACAGATTTATCTCGGATCCTCCAGACCCCAAGCTGTCAGCCTCAGGCCCAATCAGCAGGATTTGAGTGCTAGAACAAGTGGAAAAGTCCCATTAAATGTGGTTCAGTTTGGGTGTAAAGCTAGGAGGAGCAGAAAGGATAAAATAAGCAATGAGGAGATACCAAAGTATACGTGGCACAGAAGGTGGGCTGCTGCCTTGTCACTGCGGCTTGCAGAGCTGTCAGGGGAATGAGGCAGAAATCGTTCTGCTGGAAGATGGGCAGGAGGCTCATTGTTAAAAGACAGGGAGCACTGCATCCACCCACATTCAGAATGGCTGTGCTGGCTGAAATCGTGCAACGTATAGGGGCTCGCACAGCCCTCGCATGGCAGAGGGAGAAATCCTTAGGAGAGAGAAGGCTTGGCTAAGCTGGTTCAAGTTTTAACTGTCACTACTAGTGAAAAGACTGATTTTCTCATTGAAGAAATTGCACAAATGTTTGCTGCAGCTACCTTTGGCACCTGGACCAGCAGATATCTTCATCTTTCATGAGATGTCCCAAAAAGAGCCTAATCCAGCAATAAATAAGCAAAGCCTTCTCTTCTCTTTGATCCAGTTCACAGCTTCTCCAGGGCACAGGTCTGAAGGAGACAGTGCCCCAGACTTGGTGCTAAAATGCCAAGGAAGCTCCAGTTTTTGACTCTATAATAAGAATAGCCAGAACTTTGCATTGAATGTCTGATGACCTCTGGATAGTGTGTTCCTGAGGGAATGAAGCCTTAGGACTTCCTCCACAAAGTCTCATTTAAGCTGTAGCATGATTCTTGGAAAAATATCTCATCTTCACTAAAGAATTTACCAGTGAATTGCTGCTTCCCCAGCAAACCACTGCCAAGGTGAATTACCCACACTGATGAAAAATGCATTTGATCTCACTTCTGCTCCTAGCTGTCAGCTTCTACATCTTTGTTGGCTCTTTTGAACCACGAGAAAAATGCTTTCCTTAGCCATGCTGCTGAAATTGTTGATAAAATCTCTTCCAATCTTGTAATTTTTACTGTGATTTTTCTCTGATTTCTCTCTTATTTATCAGTAGGATTTTAAATAAGAGATAGTGAAATTAGTACAGTCTCAGTATTTATTTTCCACAGTCAACTTTGCAGAATGCATGGACACCACTAGTTTCTTCTGGGAGCTATGGGAAAAAATGATTGCCGTCAGTTCCTTAACAGTATGGTGTATAGTGGAGGACATGTTAAGATTTCTTTTTTTTTTTTTTTTTTTTTTT
>VXAV01004403.1:77576-127431 GCA_013399715.1 Alectura lathami
TCTTCATTTGAAATTTCTTCATACGCAGAAGATCTATTTACATATAGAGAAGCTTTGCATTCTGCTCCCCTCTTCTATTATAAATAATATCCTGTATTGACATGAACAGACTGACTCTTGAATTTAATTTCATCATTATTTTCTTACAAACACTCTCCTTTGAAGAAATATATTTACCTTGTGCTTGTTGATGTTTGCAACATACCAAGTGGAGAGGACAGTCATTTGGACTCATGTTAGGAGCCCTGTCACATAAAAAAGCAGATTGACATGGATTTTCTATTTTTACTGCTAGTAAAACATGATTTCAAAGCAGTCTCAGGGCATCTCGAGCATTCATTCATTGCTTGAGGTTTTTATCTTTTTAATTACTTTTTATTTTTTAGTTTTGTTTTTCTGTAATAAGAAACCATAGTAAATAAAACTCAAAGCTCTGGATTCCTGGAAAGCCTTTTCACTAAGGAACCACATCACCGCTGAAGCCTCCCTGTTTCACTCTCCAGCCCTGCAGGGGACTGCAGGCTGCTCTTACTTCATAATTTTGTTTTATTAGTTCTGTCAAGAGAAAATATCCAGAAATAATGAAAAGAACAGTGCTGTGCTATACTGAGGGAAACAGGAAAAAACAAACAAAAAACAGAAATTGTTGTATCTGGCATTTCAGGATATGTTAAAAAAATATATCTGAATTACCATTCAAATCCTTAACAATATTCTTATGAAAGAAATATGAGGTGGCATTAAGACAAAGAGAGCATTTTTATTTTTATGTGCTGTGTGTTTAGCGCAGTCAGTTGTGCAACATGGCATTTAGGTCCAGCTTCACATTACTGCTGGATTTACAGCTTCAGCTTTATACAAAGACTTTTGGCTTAATTTGTATAAATGCAGACATAGCAGCTCTGAGAGCAATGCTGCTTTCAAAATAATCACATAAAGGAAGCAGGAATGCAATTTCTTTTTTCCTATGAATTGAGTTAGGCTCTATTGCTGTTGAGAGGTGTGAGTT
The DNA here is from genome assembly GCA_013399715.1 of Alectura lathami. Lineage (NCBI taxonomy): Eukaryota > Metazoa > Chordata > Aves > Galliformes > Megapodiidae > Alectura > Alectura lathami. The sequence continues at coordinate 78,586 of VXAV01004403.1, forward strand.
TAGGACAGCTCCCTGGAGCAGTGGTACTGACGGGACTTCTCAGCTCTGAAACAAAAGCCCCATAAAGAGCCTTGCCTCACTGTCTGCCTTCTTTCTCTGTGCACACCACCGTCTCAAGGAATGTTCTCTCTGTGGTTGGCTTAAAAGATGAGTCATAAAAGTTGTAATAGGATTTTGGGGAAATGCTCTTAGGGTTTGGATGTTTTCTCACCAATTTCTTCCTTTTATTCCTTGTTTTTATTTCTGGATTCCCGTTCATTCAATACTGTTAACTATCATATGGTTAGGACTCTCAGGGGGATAGAGTGTCTGCTTATAGACATTTGCTTCAGGACACAGAGAAGTTACACTTTTTCTCTGCAATTATTTAACTTACGAATTCCGTTATTACTTGAGCAGGCAGGCCACACTACTCCTTGTGAATATTGAAAATCCAATCTTAGCTTAACAATGTGTTACAGATAAATTCGAGATAACATATCTGGAAATAAAAATCTGAAATTTGCAGTTTGCTAGTTAAATAAAACATTTACGTTTGTTCCTTTTTTCTAATGCCTTCCTGTAATAAGATTTAGCCTGGCAAAATGCATAATATATTTCAGCATGCCAGGCTTCATATTTAAAATTAAGCTTATGCTGGATTGTTTTTCTGCCTTGTGAGTCATATTAAAATAAACTAAAAATCGTATTTTAATGCTTTATTTATCCTTTCTCTATGCTTAACATAATTATTATAGGCTTACATTTTTCATATTAAGAAATTATGACTCAGGACCAAATTTAAATCTTCTGCCTTGTTCTATGGCATAGAGGAGAGGGAACTCATTTCAAGGCTCAACCTGCAGTTAGCAGCATATTGATGATTGATAGAAAAAATCTGATCGTATATTCTAGCCAAAAAAAAAAAGCATACTAATTGCCTTCTTGTCCTTCAAAATGTGTTTTTTTGCTAATAGGAGAAAATCTATACAATTGTTACAAAATATAACACAGCAGGAGGCAGAAGCTTACAAAGCTCTGAAAAAGAGAAGAATCTCATTTGTTTGTATAAACTTTTTTTTCATTAAATGCTTGTGATTGTAGGTATTCCTATCCCTTTTTTGGAGAAAGAAAACTGAGAAATTTCACTGTGAGAAAATTGTGCATTTTGGCCAGTTTGAAGGGCTGATGGAACACCTGTTTCACCTTCCTGTGGCCCCCAGCATCATCACCAGCTCCTGCCAGGCCACCAGCCCCTCCGTGCAAGCAGCACAGCCTCACCCAGCTCTGCTCCCCAGAGAGCTCACACCCCATTAGGGGACTGCAGGGATGGGGCTCCTGAGTCTTGTGGGCGCTTTTGACGCATTTACTGCAGACGCGAACAGCAAGCACCATGTGTTTGCGGCGGCTGTGATGTACTGCTGCTGGGGATCAAACATACCCACTGCCTCAAGAAGTCTGTCTAATTGGATCTGGTTTGCCAGAACATCAGCTCCTCTATTGATCTTGGTCGTCCTCATTGTCAAAACATTTTAACATCAACTTTTAATTCGTATTAGCAACGAAATTTCCTGTACAGATAATCCTAGCAGAGACCATTCATTCTTCCACTGCTGGGGAAGGCAGCACAGTCCTCTTCTGATTATATTTTCCTAATGGAAATGCAGAGACAATGGCTTTGAAGAGTACGTGATTTGGCGAGCCATTGGGTTTTGTCATGGATCTGTACAGACTATCAGCTATGGAGCTATGGAACATTGTTAACTGATTATTTTTGTTTCATAAAGCACAAAACCTTCTCTCTTCTTCTTTTTTTTTTTTTTTTTTTTTCTCAGTGTTTTTACTAAAAGACATATTGAAGAAAGAGTTTGCTTGGAAATTTTTCATATACAGTTTTTCTGCTCAGGTAGCAGCTCACAGGCTTTGGATCCCTCTGGAAGCTAGATCTTGCATTTCATGTGACAGACAGGGCTGGTGCAGACAGGATAAGAAAGCTCCCGCAGCTGTTCACTGTTACCATCTCTTATAGCCAGCTGTGCCCTATACCATATGCAACAGGAGAGAGAAAATTGCTGCGGCAGTGTTCCCCTTGGCTTCATCCAAGGCAGATACTCAAGTCAAAAACATCAACACTCTGAATTAAGTCGTCTTCAGGCATATATCTCACAAGTCATTTGTGGTTGTTTCAGAGGGCTCAATGTTTTGCAGAACCAAGTCCTAAAGTATTAAGACTTTATGTAAGAAAAATATTGCTATTGTGGGAACCTGTTTTACGACACAACATCCTCCAGGCTGAGCCCAGCTAGACTGCAGAAATGAAATCTGCAGGTATCGTCTCTTGGTTTCGCTCCTGTTTCTGAATCCCAGAAAGCTGGCTGTCACCATCAATGAAACAGGAAGAGAATATCCAAGTTTTCCTGTAACTCGAATTTTTAAACAATGTTAGGCATCTAAACCTACTGCCAAGAACTTTGAATTTGCCAACAGATGCCAATGAGAGGAGCTGTTGGGAAAATATCACAGGAAGATACACAAGTCTTTTGTGAAGTGTGGTAAAGAATTTTTTTATTATTGTTGGACTTCAGATTTCACATTGTAATAGTCACCAGAAAATACCGCATTTTAAAAAGAACATTTTCTCTGTTTACAGGAAAACATCAACACAAAGCTATTGACAATAAGACATCTGAAACCATTAGTCACTTTGGAAAATTTAGAATTTAGTGTTTATATTCTTTAGAGAAGGCTGTACTTCAAAGAAATCTCATTATAACACATCTTTTCAAAAGTGTCTTTACATTGTTTCTTCTTGTGTGTGTGTTTTCTTTTTTGCTTGTAACAACAAATATGGGAATTTATGTTGGCTATAAGCTATCTCATAGCAAAGATGTCTGATAGTCATTCAGGAAACCATCACAGCATTAGGTTTATAATAAACTTGGTGCATCTTACAGCTTAGTAAGGAGGCAGCAGACATTTAGGAGCACAATGATTGCATGAATTCTAATTAGTTTATTCATTAAAAAATCAAATGGAAGAATCCTTTATTAACAGATCCATTTTCTCCAATCACATGCCATTCTGTCAGTGTTTTTCTTCTGCAAAATATATTCATTTTAGTGAACCCACCAAGCAACCTTCTGAAATTAATTACAGCACTCAAAATAACACAGCACATTGGTCTAAAGGTAGGCTGTAGCCTTCCAGTAGGCTTAATTCATGTTTGATTTCATTAAAAGTAACAGATACATCAATCAGTTGACAGGTTATGAACATTATTCTGTTTACATTTTTAATCTCAGAAATATTTGACTGAAATTTGTAATAATTTTTGCCTGTCCTTCAGGAAAAGTGTAAATCACATGGCTGACTTTCCCAGGTTAAGCAAGGCAAACCATGATGGACACTACACTAAATAACTAATGGCGATATACCTTGCTATAGCAGCACTTGCCCTCTCAGGACGTGTGGGAAAAGCCTGCGAAAATTATCAGAGAGAATGAGGGATGCTGCAGATCACCCAGCTGTGTGCGACCCAAGGGGCATGGGCAGCCCCACTGCTGCAGCTGTGCCTGTGTCAGCAGTGGTCCTCTCAAACTGCTCCCCCACAACTCTGGCTTTCCTGTAGGGCTATCACCTAGAATGTCGCAGATGTTGCACCCTTCTGCACATCAGCAAAGACTGGAGAGAGATTTGAAAGTCTGGGCTATGTTCTTATGCTTTGATGGGAGACACAGGTTTCTTAGACAACTCACAATACAGCATTAGTACTGTGGTGATTACCAACAGGAGTTAACTCTGAAGAGCCACAACTACAGTACTCATTCACAAGGTATGTATGAAATAGTAAGGAGAAGGTTAAGAGCCATACTAAACTGTATTAAAATCCTCACAGTCTCATAGTAACAGAATTGCAAGCAGCAGAAACCATCTTATTAAAAATGTAAACTACATCAGCTGATGGTTGTGAAAAGCACCAAAACAAGCCTCTGAAACAAACCTGTTTTCTGAAATGTTCCCTCCATGAACACCTCTCACACTGTATTGCACTGGTTGTCCCACAGCAGCAATTTTTCACAGAACTGTTAGGTTAAGTCTTATCTTTTTATAGTTCTGTTATTAAAATGTTATGCAACTGTAAACAACAAGAATTTATCAAAAAGGACATTTTTTTATTTTCAGAAGTGAGGATCCAGGCTGATGACATTGAGGCTGGGGGCTCTCGCCTGACAGACCAGACTGGGAGCAGCTCCAGTTGCTTTTCACCTGCCCAGTCTCAAAAGGCCACCAGGAGAACTTAGTGCCTGTGCCCGCAGTATCTCACTAGCATGGGAGGTCTTTCTGGCGTGAATACTGGAGTGCCTCTGGATATTAGCATAAGTATTTCGCTGATTTAGTGTCTCTAGTTTGGACCCAACCGGGGGCCCTGCCCTATGCTAGGTGTGTTGATGTGAAATCTTGTTCTGTAAGAACTGGGAGGAAATCTTTCTCTGAAATGATGTGGATTTTCACAGCCCAGAGATAATCCTAATGATTGCTCTTGACCACAACTATTGGTAATCTCCCAAACCACCTGGTGTCTTGTTAACACAACTTGACTTCAATTGTCCTTATTCACCCGTGTGGTGCATTGGTGAATAAACAGATAAACTCTACAGCTTCACCTGATGAATTGTCACTTCGTGGAAAGCAGTTTTCCGTCAAAGGGAAATAAATTATATTCTGGGTGCCTGATAATAAATAAAAGTTTAAAGAAGATGATAAAAGCGATTGCAGTAATTAAATCACAGACATAAACAAAGGAGAAACTAAAACAACTCATTTCCGCACCAGCTGTGCTCTACCAACAAACTTATCTACAAAAACAAATTCACTTGTCGTTGGGCTAAACCAGACTGTGCAAATTCTGCTTAGCACTGCAGGTTTGTGTCAGAGACGTGTCTTTATAGGGAGTAATGGAGGCTCCCAGGCACAGATTTCCTGGGGATGTCAAAGAGACCAAAGACTGCTTTTCCTCTCCTTCCTCTGGCTCAGCACATGTTCTGTATCACAGGAAAATCCACAAAAACACAGTGCAGCTCCCTCCGTCTCCATCACCCTCTGGCTGCACCTACCTATCTCTGGGCCAAAATTGATGGCAGTATGGAAGCAACCACACGCCAGCCTATTATTCTATTCTATTCTATTCTATTCTATTCTATTCTATTCTATTCTATTCTATTCTATTCTATTCTAATCTTTCTGGAGCATCTGATAAAAAAATTCTCTGACTTCTGTCTAAGTGTTATGTTGGCATTTGGGTTGCAGTAGACTACAGGCACATCTTTGCACAAATAATGGCAAAGATACAAGTTTTGGGTTAACTTTGGTAAACAGTCTGGGTTAACATCCTGAAATTGCTTGCACTCTTTTAAGATGCTCACTTTAATACTGCAAAATACCATTCAGTAAATGTGGTAGGATCAGGTAGAGTCATGCTGTTTGATTCTGTCAGGAAAGATTTATGTAGGTTTCCAGAATTGTTATTCTGCTTCAAAAGAAAGCCCTGTTTACCCACATCTGTCCAGCCCCTACTTCAAGCAGGCTTAGAGGTGGCTGCCAGAGGAGAACAGAGGAGAGGAAGGACCATGATCGTTTTAGCTAGAGGTTAGACGGTGCAGTGCTTGGGTGCTTTATTTTGCATCTCCTTGCACCTCCCATTAACACCTGGTTCCTGGGTATATTCTCTTTGCTCAACATGGCTTTCATCTCAAAAATCTCTTGCTGTAGCTTTTCTGCTGACCTCTGCTCACTCCAGAAACTCCTGGTTTCATGGAGCTGCTGGCTGCCCAGGGATTAGACCTTGCTCCTATCTGCTTTAAATAGTTAAATCCCTGCGAGAAGGCAGCCCAGCCTGGGGACCAAGACACTGAAATAAACATCTTTTGTCTAATGATACAACTAAAATGAGAATTAGCCTGAGAGAAGCTTGGCAGCTGCAATTGCTCACAAAATAGATTTTTTTCCTATTTATTTTCCTCTGTCTAATATATTCCTAGCACAAGCTATTGCTATTCAATAGTCAGAAGGCTAGACTGACTCATTAAATGGAGCCACTGCTCATTTTGAATTCTCTGGACTACAGGAAACCACTTCTTACTCAAACAAGATCACACAGGGCTGATTTTCCCCACCCTGTGCAGCAAAAGGCCAAGCCAATGGCAGGTAAACCCTCAAGCCAGTGTACTCCACCATTCAGTTATGCTTGTGCCCCTGCAAATTTTTGGTGTGCTGGATAATAGGTCAGACAGCTGGCAACATCTGGTAATTGGTTTGCAGATTGAGAGCTCATGGATCTTTATTGCATTATCCATCTCCATCCATGTTCAGGTGCTTTTGTGTAGAACATGCACATGGAGATATAAGCAATTGGTGTTTAAGTTTCTGGGTGGATAATTTCTGCAATCTGCCTTGGCTCTCTCTCCCTCTCTCCCTCACACAGGAGCCAGTACCACTTCCAATGCAGAGCCCTGCAAATGCACAGGGTTTGTGATTTCAGCTGCTCTCTCCACACTTACGTGCAACTCCGATGAAGGAAGGCCAGGTGATTGCTCCCAGATTAAATCAGGCTGGCTGATGGAAATCAGCTCTGCTGATCCTGAGATCCATTTATCCATTCTGAAGTACAGCTCCTTCCTTACCAAGGCATCCTCTCTCTGCTCTGTTTCCAGTTGAGGAAAATTTGCAACTTAATGAAAAGAACTAGAGAACTGTTGTACAGCATGTATCTTTATATTTCCAGGAAGATTCAGGCGGAGAAAAGCAGCTTTTTCTGTCTATCCTCCTTATTCCTTCAAAAAAGGAAGTTTTGATACTATTCCTCCCATTGCTAAGAAGACAGACTGGTATGTGTTATTTGTGAAGGGGTAATAGTCATTGATACTTAACTGAGAAAGCATAGAAAGAGTTACAAAAATCACTATGCTACACATACTTTTAACTTTTTTTTTTTTTTTTTTTTCAGCAAACAGCTAAATCATTTGTATCAGGTGGCCCAAAGGCCATTGATTTTTAATGACTACACTTGAGCTGAAAGTACAGAGACTATGCTGTCCAAGCCCAAATGAAGAGGTTTGTTCTGATTTCTTCTTCGAGACACTGAGGGACTGCTGTGCCCCGTCAAACACAGCATTACAGACATAACATCTTTCCAAATATACTTTCACAAGTAACTGTGTTCCTATGGCTGATCCTATTAAACTCAGCAGGACTGTTCCTATGGAGCAAGTGCCTACCTCACCAGCATCATTGTGAGAAGAAAACTGCTCTTTTTTCAAATCCTTACTGCTTTCTGAATGCAGAGTAAGTCAAATTATTTAGAACATTACAAATCATTATCATGGAGAGAAGTTGTTAGTGTTCTCAGAAAACTGTACATTTTATGTCAATTTGTAAATATTAAAGGACTAATGATGAAATTTAATTTAACATTAAATATTTATAGATTCTATGTAAATTCAGTCTTGTAACAATATTCGCTTTATTGTACAGAAAACTTGCAATAAATTGGTTGCTCTGTACACAATACTTGATGTCACTCAATTTTCCCATAAGGACTTCAATTAACTGCATGTACTAGCAACTGCATATCTAAGAATCTTGAAGAACATTGCAAAGACTTTCTGCAAGCTCTGGAGTAGTTTTATATATTCATGAGCTGTCTAGAGCAGCCTTTTTTTTCCAGCTCAAGCGCTGAATGAACAAAACAGGCAGCTTCAGCAAGCACAGCTAACGTTGCCTCCTAACCCCCACCCGCACCACCTGCTAACCATTGCTCCAGGCTTTGCCTTCACGAGCTGGCAGGAACCACTGTGAACCGACAGGGTCACTCTCGTCTTCTGGCAGTCTAACACTGAGCCTTACTCACCCTTTTGTGTTTTCTTGATTGTAAGAACAAGACAAAACCTCTCCAAAGGTGAAGGATCCTCATCTGTGAGTTTCCTTCTCCGTCTCCCAGCCCCTATCTGGGCCCATGACAGCCTGAATCTATCACATTGTTATGGGATGTAATGCACCCATGATTTCCCCTGGCATAGCTAGCAGTAGGAAGAACTGCAAATCTAAAACCTTGTCTGTATATCCTCTGCTGCTGAGGGATGATGGGAAGGAGCCATCTGATCTTTTCCAAAGTATTGCTGTTTCCTTTGGCTGTCCATAAAACCTGGCACTTCTGTTCCTTGACATATCTTACATAGAGTGGAATTACTTTCAACAGCCTTACATAAGGTTTTCTAAATATGATTATTACAGAACAAAGACCCTCAGAAAAATCAGCTAAGGGTCAACTTTTAACCCACAATTCATCTCTGACACTGAGAAGACGGTTTACTCTCATTACAGCCAGTCATTGCTATTACTTTTACTTAGCATAAATGGCAATTCTTAAAAGCATTCATTTTGATTCCTCAGATTTAAAATGTGGAGACTGCCAAGTTTCTTATAGTACAGATAACATTAAAGTATAAAAATTGCCCTGTGATCCCTGAAACATTTTCTCTTGAATCATTTTGTTTCAGATGGTGTTTCTTCTAAAAGATTTGCAATGCCTGGAAAAAAAGAAAACAGAGAGAGCTAATTGTATGCCAAGACAGATTTTTAATCACTTACTCCAGCCAATAAAATAATTGATTCAACTTGGCAAGAGTCTCACACTCTAAATTTGCACCCAAAGTGAGTGATTAAGTGCTGCGCTTTCCTCTAGACATGCTGACTTTCAGCTACAGCCAGCAAAAGCTGCCCTCTTAGCTGGTTAGTTCCCTTCTCGCCCGTGGCTCAAGAGCACTGTATATTATAGCTGGTGACAGCACTGCCTGGAGAAATGGGAGTCGAGGGCACTGGAGAGGTAATCCTGACTGTGCCACTAGCTGAGAGCTGCTTCGACTGGGATGGGATTGGCAGAGTGCACAGAGGGTTTAGAGGCTTTGGCTGCACTGGAGTCACAGCATGACACGAGACCCCACCACCATTTCCCAGCCTGCACACCAGAGTCAGTCATTGCAAGAGTTTTTTTAAATGCTTTGGACAAGATGGTCCGGTTAGAAACCCATATGTGAAATCCATCCCCTCAGCTGTCTGTGCCACTTGCTGCTTTCTCCTGGAGGAAGAGAGAGATGGTCACCAAGGCTGCAATGGTCCCCAGTCTCCTCCATGGCCTGCAGGGCAGGCGGCACTCTCCTTCTGAGGACCAGGAGCTGAAGCAAACGTTTTTCCCACTGTACTGAGCACAAGAGCAAAGCAAGGCCTTTCTTAATGACATCCTACAACAAAAGACTAAAGAAGTTAAGTCTTCCAACCCTGGAGAAAAGGAAGCTCAAGTGGACCTCATCACAATATTCTGGTACTTAAAAGGCAGCTACAAAGAGGGCAGAGGCTCTCTCTTCACAAGGAGCCACATGGAGAAGACGAGGGGCAACGGGTATAAGTTGCACTGGGAGAGGTTTCATCCTGATGTAAGAAAGGAATCTTTCACAGCGAGCACGATCAATCACTAGCACTACCTCTCTAGGGACCTGGTGGACTCCTCATCACTGGAGGTTTTCAAGATGCGATTGGAAAGGGTGCTGGATAATCTTCATCTAGGCTCTTGCTTCCCATGAAAGGCTGGGCCTGATAATCTTTCGAGGTCCTTTCCAAACTGGGGTCTTCTATGACTCTATGAAGTCAAAGCTGGATGTTTCCAGAAACAGGTTTTTGTAAAATACGTAATTTTTTTTTTTTTTTTTTGTAAAATATGGCTGGAAGCAGGCTCCTCCCTGCAACCTCAACAAAGGGTCTGGGGCTACGGCTGGCTCCTGACCTCGGCTGCCCTGTATGGAGATGGACGGGGCTGGCCAAGGTGCCGGAGCTGCCGCATTGACTTGCTGCAGCCCAGACGTTAACAGTGCTGGAAGAGGGCATGCTGAACAGCTCCTGCTCCGAAACTCCACACCTCTGCTGCAAATGGCTGTGCGAAAGCAAGCTAAAGCATACCTCTCACATATAAGAGCTTGATTTAGCACTGAAGAGTTCTGCGGAGCACTAAGCTAATTTAAGCCCATTTTTGTAACGTTTTCAAAATACCTCTGCAGAGAGTTTCAAGGGACACGTAAGAGCCAGTGCTATGATACACAAGCACTAAAATAAGGTTTGTGAGGCTGCTGGAAATACAGTTTCTTAATCTTCCGTTAACAAAATTAAAACCAGGACCATATTTCTTTCTGGTCAAGAAACAAACCGCCAGTAACTACCATGGCTGTTAGCCTCCATTAGCTCTGCTTGTGCTCTCTCAAAGGGACCAATTAAACCTGTTTCCCTTCAGGTGCATTGGTGCTGCAGAACAAATTTATTAACTCTGGTAAATGATTTCTTTTCAGTGATGAAGGTAAGGTAAAAGAAGAGAAGAGCAGGCAGCACTGAGGCCCTACTGTTACTGTTTCAATGAGGAGAGAACTGACTCTGGCCTCCACTGAGGGCAATGGCCTTTGAGCCACTTGCACAGGGCCACCCAGAGGTTTGTCTTGACGTTGCTGTTGGTAAGGCAGCTTCGTAGCCTGCTCTGTTTCTTCTTGTGTCTCCAAAAAATGGCAAGACAGAAGCCAGCAAAGCTGTAGCGCCGACCTGCTTGGCAATTTGGCAATGGGGTGGCATGTGCAAGCCCCAGCATAGAGGCACGCTTGGTTAGTGATGCAGCATGGCTTGTACAGCTGCACAACCAGCAGTACCCCACTGCTGTGGGCCCCTTCTGGACATTCCCTTTTCCAGAAATTCTCCTTCTTTCCTTCTCTCTCCCTGCCAGTCAATATTTAAACTGTACATTCAAGTCAGAGGGAAAGCAATAACACATCTGACCAATTATTGGTTAATCCTCTACATTTTTCCTAACTGCTGCTGAGAAAGGAGAGACATAAATCTTCCTCTGTAGCCACACGAGTTGAACAATAAGTCTCAGGGCCTGGGAGCAGGGTGGGGGTTTCCCAACAGCAAGGTAAAATATTGTCTTCCCGTTATGGCTGCAGCAATCCAATCTGGGCCTGAAGGTAATGAAAGAGCTTCATTCATTTAATCAGATACTGATTGATTGCTATAATATACTATGTCAACAATTGCTGCAAGGGAACAAGAGCTAGCTGAAATAAATCAGATTTCAGCCGACTGTGTTAGAAGAAGTAAAAATTATGTCAATATACTAGATGTTTGATGCCGGTGCTGTGCCAGAATTGTCCATCATTAATTTCCAGTACTGCTAAGCATTTTGTTTATGAAGTCAAGCACAATACATTTACAAGAGGCAGCAATGTCTGAGTTTTGCTTTCATATTGCAATCATTCATAATTATAAAGTATGTGTATTACAGAGCACAAGAGCTAAAAGAAACTTTAGGAATAAAACCTCATAGGATGTTTTAGTTGTGTTTGAATTATCTGAGATGGGTTCTTGGCTCTGCCGTACCTTTTGGGTGCAAATCCATTCCTATCTATTCATTCTGTTGTCTACAAAGCAAGTGTGTTTCATTACAGTCATTCCCTTATTTCCTCTCGGGTCTATCTACATTATGAATTTTTTGCATGAAGCTGTATTATGTGAGCACATCTAACACTGTGGAATTTAAATCCTTGTTACTCTTGAGAATTATTACAACATATAGAGCTATAAGTAATAATAACCCAAGGCTTTGGAATACAAATTTAAGGGAAATGAAAAAAATAGGAACATGAATCTCTATGTGCAGTTGTCCCATGAAGAACTTTATTATTATTATTTTTTTTAAATGGTTATACTTTTCATATACTTTGTGAAGTGATCGAAAATAAAGTTAGTGAAAACATTATGAAAAGTGTTTTATTTATTTTTAGGTTTACTATAGAGTTAAGTAACTATTTTTCAAAATATAGTTCTTTTAAATAATGCTTTCTGAGCAGTAAATGTAATTACTGCAAGTTTTTATAAACAAACATAAGTAACCCTTTCAGTTCTACGAACTGAAAATTCTCTTCTAAAGTTTCTCAGTTGAGATATCAATGCTGAAGCCTCAGTTTCACTTAGTGATGCTTGGATGTGAATTTAAGCCTATGTAGCTAGCTATAGGTTTGATCAGGTACAGCTCAGTGACTGGAACTAGATAAGGATCATAGATAAACGACTTGGGTGCACTGGCAGAAGGAGCAATGTGCACTTGAAACAGATGGTTCTGTGTGCAACTGATGATATCCAACAAAGGGCAGATTAAGAAACTCTCATTTTAAATCAAAATTGTAACAGCTCTGCGGGTCAAATGTTTTCTCTCTGAAAAGAATGACAGTTCCAATGGCTTGGTTGTGGGCCCCATCTATGATACAAAAATGTTCTTAACAAACACATATTCCTGCATCTGAGAATATCTTGACTTTCTATGAATAATACTATGGTGCTGTCCTGAATACTTTAATTCTTACATTACTCACTCAGTTGTATTGGTTTCATCATCATTGTTCAACTGAAGAGAGGTACTATGATAAAGGCATCAATCAGACATCAAAAGCCAGTGCTGATCTCTCCAGTGCAGAAAAATGAGAAGGTGTGGATCTTGTATCTAATTATTTACTTGATAAAGTAGGTCCTGGGAAGCACAGACACAGCCCTGAATACCAGCAGCTGAACTTGTGACTACCCACATTTGAAAACAAACCCTAAGTTTTTCTGTGGAAGTATCCCTAGAGATGGATATGAAGACTACACCAGACATGGGAACAGATTCTACTGGGATTTTCAAGAAGGGACGATGCCAGAAATTGCTGTGCCAAATCAAAGAGAGGAAATATCATCTCATCTCAGAGAAAAAGAAAAAAAGGTAAGCTAACAATGTGCTTGCTATTTCAGCTTCAAAAATCTATTAGCATTGTCTTGGCTGACTAGTTTCAAATACAATGGCATAGTCAAACTTTGCTAGGCAGGTCAGAAAGTTACAAAGAAGGTATAGGAAACTTCTGCAAAGATATGTGAACAAGAAAATGTGATTAAGAGTAACTAATAGGAAGCTGTCACTGAACTTATACTTGAAGTCATGAAGGAGCTTTCCTAATTCAGGATGAGATTAATTAAATCTTCAAAATACTCTTCTGACCATACTTGGTGTCTTTCAAATGCAAATGGAATCCAGATCTGACATACTCAGGATATTAAATAAACGGTAAAGAGAATCGATATGCTGCTTTAATGCTTCATATGACAAAGGTCATTTGAACAATATATCTTCCAGCATTCATTTAGCTGGTTTTGAGAGCTTTCCCAAGCTCTTCTGGAACGTGGGGTTTTGTTTCCAGGCGAGTTCTCAATGAGGGAGGCCCTTCTCGTGTTCCCCTTGCTCTGACAACAACCTACCTATCTCTACAATAGGTTTGAGAAACTATAGGGGACGTGCAAAACTGGCACCCAAGTGCTTACATGAATGGTTTGACAGGATTCATGGTTTCTGCTCTCTAAGGTGATAAGCTGTGATCTATTCCCTCCAATATTTCCCCACCCTGTATCTTAACAGGTATTTGTTGGCAAAAGCCAGCAACACAGGTGTCCCTGGCTGCGACATTTTGCAGCATTCTCTAAAGGTACATTTGATCAAGACCAGTATTCAGCTTTCTCCTGAGGATTCTTGTGCCCTTCTAGGCCTTTATTGGTCTCAATATCACCAACATCACCCTGGTAACACTGGCTCTGCGCAGTGCTTAGGTGGCTTTGGTGTGGCACTGGTGCCCTCTTGGAGGCAGCAAGCCCTGGGGCAGTGAAAGACAGTCATGTCCTGACTGATGGAGAAGCACGCTGCATTAGCTGCACAAGGCTCACAGAGAGGTCAGCTAGTAATGTTACAGGATGGTCTGCATATCAGTTTGCTTTTCTTTCTTTTTATTTTATTATCTGTTCTAACAGCTTTAGGAAATAGCACCACTGTAGAGTTTTAAGAGATCCTGACTTTTTATTTTTTTAATTATTTTTTCCTTCCAGACATCTCCAACTGAAAAGTGTCTGTCTATATAATCTTCTTCACATAAATCCAAGTGACAGAATCAGGTCCCCTGAGCAATCTGGTTCCCGGTGGCAGTACAGATTACCCACATCAGGACAAACCTGGCAGCATGGTGAGGAAGGATTTTTCTTCAACTGAAAAAATGTAAATAGAAAAAAAATATTTTTGCTACAAAATGTAGAATTAAATCAAGATTCTGAGTGGAAGTGGATTACATTCATTACTAATTTGCAACCATATGAGGGACTGAGGAAAGTAGTTTCAGTCAATAGATGAGGCCTTCAGATATCAGTTCTTGTTCGACTGCCAGAGAAGGGAAAGGAACAGCAGCCAAAGGGGATGCATTTCGTGAATTACAGCACTTTTCATTAGCTAATACCCAGGAGGATTCCTTCGGATGTGCAGAAATGCTAACCGTGATCACATGAGAGCAGGGAATCAGAGAGAATACAGTCTTTATGAGAACAATAAAATTTCAACTCCTGGACAACCCATGTTCGCTTTCAGATGCAGAAGGCTGTTTCCAAATCAGAGAGGAACTAATGTATCATGATGCTATAACTTTCCCCTGGAACCGTAATTGATTCGTTTATGGTGACATATAATTTGCAAAAACAGTTACTGTTTTTGTCATCTACTGCCTGCAACTGCCATACTCATTTTTCCCTCAGTAGAGCTATATGTGCTTCATTTTGGACTCCCAGCATTTCTGAGAGAGGAAAATGATGCTTCCTGTGAAATTATGCGTAGATGGTCCAAGTTCTATGCCCTCTGCACTGCATGCCATGGGCAAAGTATTTCAGAGCGGGGTGGAACATGATGCTGAACATGCTCAACCTGGCAATGGACATGACGCTAGAAGGTTAGGAGGATGTAGTGATTGATAATCCAGTTATTGGCCATCTTCCCTGGACCCTAACCACTAGTACTTGGCAGAACTGATGCTTGAGGAGGAATTTGAAAAATAAAAAGGCCGAGCCTTTCCAAATACTACAGTGGGATCTTTGAGTCATATGGAAGGGGTGATGCAAGGCAATGGTCTGTTTGGAGGAGGAAGTGTGGAAACATCACTTGCTTCTCAGAGAGATGGGGCAATGAATGTAGATGAAAAGGAATATTGTAACTTGGACTTTAGAGATTAAACTGAGGAGCCTAAGTATCATCAGACCCATTTATATTTCACAGAACTGCATGACTCAGAGTCCTTTTCTTTATATTTCCTGAGTTACTCTGTTTTGGGCTGTAATCATAACTTTGGGCATTAGTGATTCAGTGCTTATTATAATATGACTTACATACTTCCTCAGATACAGGTTGTATTATCCATACATATTTAAATTAAATCAGTGGTTTGCAACTAATTAATTGGTCCAGAATAGGAAAATGTGGTTATTTCCCCCTCACCTATCAGGTTATTTAGCTGACTCATTTTCAGGGAATATTTGTAACATTCTTTGGGGGCAATCTTTCAGTGAGGAGTTGTTTAACACAGTGCTCATCTGCTCAACAGATTCATATTTCCAAGAGCCATCTTGCACTTCAACACAGCAATTTTCTGCTTGTACTTTTCTGTTTGTAGTATTAAATAATCATTATAATGTCTCAAAGGAAAAGCAAGTAGTATACTGCAAACTGCAAATTCAAAACATATGGTATTGTAGTCAAGGGAATAAATTTGTAAAAAAAAATAGCGTATGAACTCTACCATTTTTCCAAACACAAAATAATCCTTGGTTAAATTAGAAACTAGTTGCAATGATTATCAATCATTTAGAGCATGACAACAGCCATTCACAGACATCAAATGCAGATTAAATATTGGATACCTGAATCACTTTCCTGGGAAAGAAACATTGAGTAAGATGATTCAAATACAAACTACTTCTCAAATCACACACCAATATAAAATCATGGCTGGCAAAACTTGAACATTTCTGTATGCAATTTGACTGTCCTGGCCACTTTTTCATCTTTCTAGGGTATCAAATAGTCTAAACAGCAGAAATTTCTGTGCTGTGAAGTTGTAAAAAGATGTAATTCAAAATGCAAGCATTCCATTCCATACTGCAGATAGCTTGTGGTTGCTGTTGCTGTCTTTGATTCTAATTGTTTGGTTTCACCAAGAAATGGGAAGGAGGCAATATTGATTATTTGTTGCTATTTACTTTCCGGGCAGTTCTCAGAAATATCCGTTATACAATGTGGGAAAGGAATGATAAGAAAATTCCTGCTGTATTCAAGGACTTGAATTCATTGGGAGCTACGATTGCTTGGTATTGCTCAACCATGGGAACGTTATTAAGCAGAGAGACAAGGAGCTAAGCTTAGAGATCCTCCGTACTTGAAACATATGTACCGAGAACAATATTCCACACACACTTACTAACATGGCGATCATGTTTTCAAAGCTTTCAGGCCTTCATATTTAATACAATTCTGAATAGTTCTATCAGTTACTGTAGGCACGGGAGTTCTTTACATTCTGAAGAATAATGATTGCATTTTCAGAACAAGAACTTTAGATAAGTTGAGGGAGTTGGGATTGTTTAGCTTGGAAAAGAGAAGGCTCCGGGGAGACCTATTTGCGGCCTTCCAATACTGGAAAGGAGCTTACAGGCAGGAGGGGGACCGACTTTTTACATGGGTGGATAATGGTAGGACAAGGGGGAATGGGCTAAAACTGAAAGAGGGGAGGGTTAGTTTGGACCTCAGGCAGAAATTCTTCACTGAGAGAGTGGTGAGGCGCTGGCACAGGCTGCCCAGAGAAGCTGTGGCTGCCCCATCCCTGGCTGTGTTCAAGGCCAGGCTGGATGGGTTCCTGGGCAGTTTGATCTAGTGAGCTAGAGGCTGGCAGCCCTGTCCACGGCAGGGGGGTTGGGACTAGGTGATCTCTGAGGTCCCTTCCAACCCAAGCCATTCCATGATTCTATGATTCTATGATTCTAGGATAAGTTAGAATAAAACAAATGATATTTATTAATTAGAAATCCCCTCATCAATATAGTGCAATTATTTCCTACTTATCTTTTGCTTAACTGTATATCTGCATTCTGTTTTACAATTAATCAAATTTAGCAAAAACAAGTTCCCTACATAATCCAGATGAAATACAGGTTGCAAAAAATATATATACAAAGAAAAAGAGTTGTTTCTTGCTTTATTAATGAAGAGAGAAAGCTCCAGGATTACATTTACCATATGTGTGCATGTGCATGTGTGTCTCAGGAAACACAGCAGGGGGTTTTGTCTGAGGGACTCTCAGCTGGGAGATGAGAGCTTATGAAAATGTCTGTTCAGCTGCTTCCATGGGCAAAATCTATGCAAAGCAAGATTAATTTGGGCATCTAAAGCATTTTTCTGAACAAGAAATAAAATAAAATGGAAAAGGAAAAAAAAGGAGGAGGAGTAGAAGGAGGAGAAGGAGAAGGAGAAGGAGAAGGAGAAGGAGAAGGAGAAGGAGAAGGAGGAGAAGGAGAAGGAGAAGGAGAAGGAGAAGGAGAAGGAGAAGGAGAAGGAGAAGGAGAAGGAGAAGGAGAAGGAGAGGGGAAAAGAAAAGGAATCCAAACAAGATCCAAGGCAAAGGTTGTTCTGCAGAGAGAGGTATGATCAGCATTTGCTAGAGGGAATCTTTTTTTTGAATAGTACAAGAGAGGTGAATTCAACTTTTATTAAAGACACAGGAAATGATTCATTCTGTGGAGAAGATTTTGTTGACATATTACATTGTGACATTTTATTTCATTTTATGCCTCTTTTCTCCAGAGCCAGTGGTTTCAGAACATTACTGTAAGAGCAAAGCTAAGTTTACATTAAATCTGTTCATTCTAAACCACCATTTTTATGTGCCTTATGAGTTTCCAGAGTGATCAGGTGGTGGGATGAAACCTGTCATGGCTCATTGTTAGATTTCTTTTTAAACTACCACCTAAAAACTTTTCTGCTCTCTGGTATGACTAAATGAAACAGTATTTTTCTTTCCATGAATTTTGCTGATTTTTGATAAATTACATTGCAAAACAAAACAGACAAAACAAGACAGCAAACAACCGCGCCTTGGATTTAAAGCCGGAATCTGTCTTGTAAATAGATTACATGGAAAAGATGGAGAAAATATCAGCCATGCCAAAAGACAGCATGACTGAGAGATGCTCCCAGCCCATAGCTCAACAGCCAGCACTGATGAATAGAGCTGAAATCCAGACAAGAAGCTGCGTGTTTTCTGTGACTGGAAGGGAAGGAGGCTCTGTACTATTCCTCACTTTCAGGAACATATATTTATCACCCAGATTTCTCATTCTCCTTCTCATCTTCCAGAGCCTTCCTTTGCCATCACATCTAGTCATATCCAGGCTAATCACAAGAATTGTTCACCACTTCCATTTGCATATTTATTTTGGATTATATCATATTTATTTTTGATTATATCACATAAGAAAAAATCCAAATACATAAAATCTTATTCATGTGTCTGTCTGCCAGGAAGACACATTTTCTTGGCTTGTTTATAGCCAGCTAAGAGTTTGACCTGGCACAATGTGCCACAAAGAGTGAGGTGCTCCGTGAGCATCCTTTCACAACACGAAGCGAGCCTGTGCCTGACAAGACACACAGTACTGTAGCAAATACCAACTCGTATTCTTCCTGAATCATGTGCCAAAAATGCGAAGTCCCACAGGTGAGCTCAAGCTCGGCAGGAATTCTGTTGAGAAAGAGGCACACAAATGAACGCTTCACCTTGTATCTGGGGGGAAATGATGAGAGATGGACCTTTTCCGCAATATTAGATCTCAGCCTTGGGGACTGAGTAAATCACTGTAGGAATTAGCCTAATCTGGGAATGTGCTGGCTGAAGGACAGGCAGAATCCACCCTGAAGCCAAACCAGAGTATGCAATACCTAAAAGACTCTCTGCTTCCACACATATTAATTAATTAACTAGACTTGACGGTTTTAGTGGAACTTAGGAGTCATTTACTTGCACTTTGAAATTTGTCTTGTCCTCTTTGTCCTCAGTGCTTCTTTCCTGAGAATTTAATGTATTTCATCTGTATTCCTGGCCAGACTTTTGGTATTACATGTCTCTCTCTAGGGAGCACAGAGCAGTGGATGTTCCCTGGTCCAAGTCCCCACATTTGCGTTTGTCTCTGCCATTATAACGGTCCCATTTTTGTGCCAACCCTTGTTCAAAACAATTCAAACAAAATTCAGCTTGGCCAGTCCAATTCTGCACCTGCACATGTGGTAGCTAACATCAATATCAATTTCCGTCCCTCGTTAATTGTGCTGAGCTGCATGGGAATACTGCATCTCCAAAAGCATCACATCTGATATTTTCCCAAGAGATTCTTTTGTGATAAGAAAGCAATTTCCCTGCTTTTGCCAGCTCAACAGCTGCAATCCATCCAATTATAATGATTATTTTCAGTGTCACCTGTCCCAGGACCACAGTCCTGATCACTGACTAGGTGATATCCAAAACATGACAAGACTGTCCCTGGACGTGGGCAAATATGACAGTAGCTTTCACTTAGTATTACATATATCTTTTTTATGTGAATCAGCCCTTCCCCTGCTGGACACACAATTTTGGCTGCAACTAACAGTGGGCAATTTTCCTAATTCACAGTAGGGTCTAGTTTCTCCTTCTGAATTTGAGCTTCTCTGTTATGTTATTCCATAAGCGAACCCAACATTTTTCCTGCTCACATTTTCCGTTCCAACGCTATTCCTAATGATTTCAACAGCAGTGAGACAAATTTCTGAGGTACCCATGAATATGGCCTCTGCAGCAGATGGATTCTACAAATCCATCTTCTGTATGATTCTTCTCTTAACCTGCCTTTCCTGGATAGAACAGAGCCTTCTGAGGAATAAGTGTTCACTATTATGCTGAACTGTTTGAAAACTTATAAAGACTGCATAGCAAAGACACAGGCCAGATAATCCTCATCTTTTAAGTGTCCTTTCCTTGATTCTGCGTTTTTGTAATATGTTCTATTACCATGTTTCAAAAAACTGTGCCTGAAGTTCAAATACCAAGCTGCTTACCTTAACTGTGACTTTGTCTTTTATCGCTGACCCAAAGTCCTCTCTGCTTGGAGCAGTTGTCAAGACCAGTAGCTGGACTATTCTTTAGGCAAGTCTTTTAGAAATTCATATGGCAATCATCCGTTGTGTTCAGAGTAAGCCCTTACCACCTGAACTTCTTCTCACCTCGTCCACTTGCTGGGTTGCTTGCTTCCTTTCTAGATGTTGGTCAAGCGAGTTGGCCTACAGTGCCATTGCAGGGTCATTCTACCTTTACTCGGTTTTTAACAGGACTCTTTCTGACTATCCAGATTGCTTGGTTTTGCTCATGTCTACACTCTTTGAGCTTCACTTGTGCTTTCTTTACTTTGTGAAGAACTTCAGACTTTTGCAGTGAAGAGCACTTATAGCATGGTTTATTGAATCTGTGATGAATACTTACAGGTCTTTTACACAGCAGATAAGAACTCTTCAATGAGCGGTAGATAGGTGTTCTCCTTATTTCTCTCATTTGCAATTAAAAAAAAAATCTAGCACAATCTCAACTACATTTTAGACTTAGTTGAGAAGTCTCAGTCAACAAGGCCCAGTTAGATGCCTATCATCACTATATGGATGATGACCCAGCTAATGTTTTCTCTGCTGAAAACACCAGTCATGTTTTATCATAATAGAACTTGCTAGCTGGTAAAGTTGGGCATAAGCACTGCACTAAAAATCAGGTGAGACAGTACTGCTGTCTCTCACAAAGTCAACATCTGGGTAGATCTTTGAAATCACACCAGTCTCCTCTGGATCTGGCACCCTGGCGTTGTCACCGGCACTGCCCAACAAAATCTCTTCTGTGTAAGTCAAGAATCTTTGCTGCTGCTGATATTTCCCTTGGTGCCAAAGTCAATGAGGGGACAACACATATGTTGCCATAATGTCTTGTTCAGCTGGCAATTTCTTTTGCTGCTCTAGTACAATTTTGTCAGAATATCCAAGTTTACAGACCATGAAAGAAACTGAGTCAAAAATGTCCCTGCTACAGATGCCAGTGCTCCTCATTCATTTGAGAGCTAGCAAATTCCAAGCATGACATTTATAATGTATAAGAAAGTGTTTCCTCACGCAGAGAGGAGAACCCTGGTTTTGTACTTTCAGTGGCTATTTTTGGAAGATGCTATGGAAAGATATTGATTAAGTAGAGGAGTCTCTCACTGGCAATTGATAGACACAGGTATCCCAAGCTGTCAGGACACTGAAGTTAGCACAAAGAAAGCTTGCTAGTCCTTATGGCTTATGGGGTAAGGGTTTCTTCTTGCAGACTACGTAGTGTATTTGGCCAAGGTTTATGTGTAGTCTTCAACCAGGTTATCAGATAGAAAAGTCGTCCATTCTTCTTCAACAAATAAATTCTGGAGTTCATAAATCCTTTGCTTCACATTTGCTGCCTATTACGACTCTTCTCTTTTGTTCCCATTTTTTCTCTTTTCACTGAAGTAAAAAAAGAAAATAAAAAGCCTGCCTATGAGTTTCAAGACAGAAAAGACTTATTAAGGCATCCTAAATATCATTAATCATTCAGAAGGCAGGAAAAGCCAGGCATTGGAAACGTGACCTTAGAACTGTTTCTTTCCTTGTGCGTGTTCTGTGTCATTAGCCGTGTGGTCACATTCTTTTCTTAATACAGCACAATAATTTAATTGAACTTCCAAGATTACTAGGTGTGTGGGGATATGGTACCAATTACTATTTGCTGTGTGCTCCATCTCTCCTTGAAGTATGTATATTATTCCGGAAATCTGGTCATTTTCTGCAGTCCTTCCTAAGCAGCTCTTTCTTGTGCAGTTTGTGTTGTGCTTAACAGGAAACCCTACACTTTAAGAAATCTGAAAATAAAGAGAGAAAAATGTAAGGGATGGGACAGAGAAGAGAATAATTTTGATCTTCATTGGTCATCTGTTCAGGGGCACTGATTATGTTGCCCCGAAAAAAGAAGTTTCACCTTTGCATTGTACCCAGAGCTCCTTCTGTGTTTGTAGCCTTCTTGATAAAAGCAGCCTTGACGGTCTTACAGTATAGCACCCATGTGCAATGTAGATGTCCACCTAACAACATGCTATATACAATACAACTGTCATCAGGGGGGGATGACAGAGAGCGCTGAAGACAAGCATACTGACGGACTCAAAGTATTTGTGATAATGCCTATTGCTGCATGAAAGCAGGTGGGAAAATGTCTCACTCGTATCTTCATTCAGCTCATGAAAGTCATGTCGGGCAGCTGGAGAACAACCAGTCTGAAATCCCTCCTCTACATCAGCGTATCCCAGTGTGACCCTGGTATACAAAGAAAGGAACATAACTTAGTTTTTAGATCTCAGACTGGAGAGCATTCTACTTTGTTGTATTTAAATATAATTTAAAGTAATCAAGGCTAAAGTACTTCCTCTTAGTAGAGAGAATGGTGTCAAGAACTCAGAGTTGGGGAAAGAACCTGCCAAATCCTCTATCACCAGTAACTTGGCCAGGTATTTTACTTCTTTGCAGAAAACAAGTGTCCAACCTGTAAAGCACTGGCACATTCTTATGACTGAATTTAGGCTCTTACAGGCGTAGTTTGGCAAGTGTCCAAAGTCCACTGGAACAACCCCTAACAAGATAAATGCCAGCATAAAACCTCCAGCAAAGGCACTGTTATCTCTCCAGTTCCTGGAGGCCTGCCAGTGATACCTGCCCGGCCTCAGCCCCAGGACCACTCAGCATATCCTCTCTCATCTCCACTGCTGTTCTCTGAACCCGTACCAGATCCTCCCAATGCAGACATCTTGAGTCTTTTCCCTTCCCACTTTCTGTATCAGACAGGTTTCTCAGGCTATAGTGTGTTGAAATTACTTCGCTGTAAATAATTAATGAGAGCATCATTTCTGCTTTAGACACTTACTGTGTTTCTACCGGATTCCAGTGGGAATAATAAAAGATCTGGAATAGGGAGTGATTTGCTAGCAATGATGAAAACTTTGTAAGTGATTGAAAAGCTAGCATAATTATATGAATATGTGTGCACATGAGACTTTTTTTTTTCATAATAATTATTAGCAACAATGGCATATCAACATTCTCAATAGCAATTTTGTCTTTGTAATTATAAAGATCTACCAGAATATTCTTTATGATGGAAAGAATAGGACAAAACCTGTGTAATTTCTTTTTAAAGTAAGGAATGTTTTGCTTAGCTTAGCATGCTCAATACACCTGCTGTTGTCCGTGCAAACCAAAGAAGTAAAACCTATAGTGCATGTGATTGCTAATAAATGGGTGACATTTTATCCTGCTGACTGTCCTGACTTGGATTCAGCCACTTCTTCAGCTGTATGCTGCTCTCCAGAGTGTCCCTCACATGCTTTCCCGGTGCTTAAGTCTGTGTCATTACCAACTTTGCTTATCTGTTTTCAAAATATTAATTGGACTGTAACTCATTCATGTTTTATGATGTACAACCCTACACTTTATCTTCTAGTCTGACCCAACTGAGTGTTTTTTATGTGTTGTCTCTTTGACAGGCTTGTTTGCATGCCTTGAAAGAGTGATGTTACTACTTATGTTTCTCTGAAAGCCCTCGTTGGAGGTAGTGATTGGCTAACAGAAATTTTCTATAGAATTAGAGGCTTTATTTCCATTGCTGTCTCCACTGTGGTGTGCAGGATATGGAAGCTGTTTGAGGCAAGAAGTCACAGCAGCCAGTGCTTTGTTTAATTAAATCCTCTCTAATTCCTCCACCTGATCTCTACAATGTAGCAAAAGTGGCTTTCTTTAGATGATGCTTATATATGTATAAAATACTTTATATATTTTATATATCTTATATATGAAGTACATATATATGAAATACTGCAATATTTTGTGGTACGTTCAAGGAATGTAGTCAACTTCATTAATGTCCTTGCTCTTGCCTTGACTGTAAAAGAATGGATGCCAAGGGAGAGAATTACATTTTGACTAAAATGTTAAAATATCATTTAAAATGTTCATATCCCTAAATTATGTGAGCGTTCTCAATACACTTTCTCTGGGATCAGTGAACAATGCTTTCAGTAATTAGTTGTAATTTACTCTCTAAAGAACCATGAAGATTTGAAGCTGATATTGAGGCAATATAAAACATAATGTATATTTTAAATGTGCATAATTTCACAGACATAGTTGTTAAAAACCCACACATGAAATGTTTTAGCTAAATTGGCAAGAGAAACAATACATCTGAAACATGATTAATGTTTTATGTAGGCCATTACTGTGGGAAAGGTAGTAACACTTACAGCTTAGAAATGTCCAAACCTGGCGATTAACCGAAGGAGTGGCATCCTGTCGACAGGCTGCCACCACACATGCACTGCTGCACGCTGAGCTTGGGCACACAAAGAGCAGAGCTGAAGTTTCTCAATCTCTGCTGCAAGCTCATTCTCACCTCTGTCTTTTAAACCATGATTTCCTAGACTACAGTCCGACCTGGAGTGGTTTGGCAGGGCCTTTTAATGAGAAATGTTTAAGTACTGATCGTTAAAGCACCTTGTTGCAGAGTGAATGGCTTTTTTTTTTTTTTTTTTTAAATCTTCCTGAGTTTTCACATTGTGCTTTTTTGCTTTTCCCTTGTTAATCAGGAACAAAGCATTGAGACTCTCCTCTCCCAGGGACGAGGGGTCCCTGCCTCCCTGCAGCTGGAAAAGGGGATGAACTGCTTTGCTGACTAGAAAGAGCTGCTAATACCCTTTCAGTAGAATATCATTATTAAGGGAAAACATTCATAATTTATATAAAATGGGCTCTCCATGCATGCAGATACTATAGTTTCAAAGTCACATATCTCTGCATCTGGATTGAAGGACTCAAAGTTTTAAAGCTGTTTTGTTGCCTTGAACAACAGACAGCAGCTCACTGGGGTTTTCAAAAGCACTGAGGAGCTGAAATCCGTTTGCAAACATCTAGTAGTTTCTGAAACCTAAATGGACTTGCAAATCTGGATTTAATGCCGTGTGCCACCCTGGAAAACAAAATATCTCCTGGACTGCTGGGCACAGAGTTTCATCTGCATCCCAGAGAAGCACAGGATGTCGAAGTTTCTTTTGTGCCTGCAAAAGCAAGTTCCCTGGAGGCGTTCATGGCCAGACTGAACGGGGCCCTGGGCAACCTGATCTAGTAGGAGGTGTTCCTGCTCATGGCATGCGAGTTGGAATGAGATGATCTTTAAAGTCCCTTCCTACACAAGCCATTCTGTGATTCTGTAATTACAAGCTGTGACACTTCAGGAGGCGTGACACTGAGTTGTTCAAGCATGCAAAGTAAAGGCTGTAACACAACTACTCAGGTTACAAAAACCCCATGGACTGGGAAGGATCTTAATTTCTCGGTCACTGTACATCTCCTGCAGATCTATGTATTGCTGGTGTCCTTGCCTAACATTGAAATGGCTGAATATTTTCTAAAACTTTAATGCTTTGCCACTAAAGCTGTGACATTAATATGAATTTTGGAACTGGAGACTATATTAGGTACAAGTCTCATTAAGGATGTTTTGGCACTGAGTAATAAAAAGTTTCACTGGAATATAACTGCATCAGCTCTTTAAAGAAGTTCCACTGGGAGCTGTTGCAAATGGTGGCAAATGGCCAAAAAGGGATATGGCTAGTGCTTAAGAAAAAAAAATCCTGCTGAGAGGGGAAAAGAAGCTTTGTGATCTCAGACACCTGCCTGATTTTTAACTACTGTCAGTACAGAAAGAGCAGTTGATCCCCTGCCTCTTCTGTTTAATGACAGCCAGGAGCATCTAGCTCTTCAGTCTGCTGTGCTGCAGTGCAGATTTCTGGCTTTTCTTATTAAGGCAAGGCCCTCCAGACCTCTGCAATTTAAATACATCTACTGGGTGGGGATGTGCAGGTGTTGCCCATCCGTGGGGGAATTCCCTGAGGACAAATTCCTGGAAGAGCTGCATGAGCCATGGGGCTTTCCTTCACCCCCTCCATTCTGGCTTTCTGGAGGGCACCCCATGAGTGCCAAGTAATCCATTATTCCTCGTGCTTACTACCCTGTCACCACATGGGTAAATCCTTGCATGGCTCGCACAGGGGTGATGTGGACTCCATGGGGACTGTGTCTGGCTGGATCAGCTCAGGTGGGCTCATCTCCCATAACATCACTTGTGGAAAGGTCAGGGATCAGGTCTGAGCTGAGCATCTGGGTACCACTCGCTGTCACCAGTAGAGGTAAATGGGGAACCAATTCCATATTAACAGGAGGAGGACTGATCTAATCACCCCATGGAAGCATCTGTCCTCCTTTGCTTCCTTAGACAGGAAGACCACACAGCTCCCTTAGGCTAGACTGCTAAATTTTAGGAAAATGTTGTTGTATGAAATGGATCCCACCCCAGTAGGGCAGTGGTCTTTGCTTGACCTCTGTAGTCATCCCTGGCAGTACAAAAGATCTCCCTGAAGTCCATGTGGCAGGAGAGGATGATTCCCCACACCAGCACCACTGTCCATGCTAAGATCAGCAGAGTTGTGAAGTCTTTCCCAATTTTATTAAAGAGAGAAAATATCCAACGCTATTTGCAAACTCTGTAATAGTTTTACAACCAGTACTACGCCTGGGAACTACGGAAGACATGTAGGGGTGTGCGTGACCTGTGCTGGTTAGGGTAAGGGGCAAAATGCCAATATGAGTAGAGAGCCTCAAGTAATAGTCCTAGTTCCATGCTAAATAGAAACAGAAATCATGGGGCATCTTGCAGGGAATTACAACATTTCCAAATCAGCTTTGCAGGCTTTTGAATTTGAAATTTTAAACGAGATTTGAATAAGCACCTGGGCAACTCTAAGGGCCTCCACACCTACAAAATTCAGTGTATCACCAGGAGCTGGTGCCAGGGTTATTGAGCTCCCCTTCCTTTTCTTGTCTTTTTTCTTTTTTAAGCTAAAAACCCAACCATTTAAATAATGAAAATTTCTTAAATTCATCGGTTAAACAGACTGTAAATCTCTCTTTCCCCTGGTCAGCTATATTCTAGCCCATGTTTTATTTTGTTCACATACAATCCGCCATAAACCACATTTGCAATACATTATTACGTAGCAGATTTATTAGTTTTATTTGACGTATGCTACCAGAGAGGTTACTCATTGATATGTCGCCTTTTGGGACATTATTTTATTGGATTTATTTTTTTTTTCCTTCCAAAATGTAGAATACTGTCTTACAAACATTTTTTTTTTTTTTTTCAAAAGGAATTTCAAAAAGTGTGAAGATTGCTTCCCAATAGCTTTTTTCTTTATATTTACTTTCCCTCCCCATCTTCACTGTATCAGGTAGTTTAAACAGTGCTTGCTGCATTTACGTACTACCATAAAATTGATTTATATTTATTTGTTGGTACCATAAATACCAGAAGATCTTTGTGTTATGCCAACTTGTATTGCATCAGCCACGTCTTGTTGAAATGCCTTAAAATATAATGGAAAATACATGCTATTCATTTCATCTATAGGTTCAACGAAGATTATTAAAATTCTAAAAGAAGTGAAATGTGCATTAATGCAGAAACATCTGCCAAATCATTTTAATTGATTTTAATCTTTCTTAACAGGAATTTTTTAATTTTTCACCTAGCAGAAATTTGTCATTTCCTGATTCAGAAATCACATTCCTTTAGGCTAAAAATATCCAGATTTAATGGACTGAAATGGAAGAAATGAATATGTAGTGAAGGCAAATCAGAAAGACCTACAGTGAGATGGCTTAAGCTTCTCAAGGGACAATGAAATGCTTGACGGGATATTTTAGAAGGCCTGGCTAACACGATGACAACACCATTTCCAGGCCTTGATTGCACCACTTCAAGGCCTTGCAACGATTACATGAAGCAAGGAGGTCTGGAAGATATTGGGTACCTTAAAATTGAGGCCGTCTTAAAGAACACTTTAGCTTGAATTTGCTAGATCATGGTGTAGCTCTTCCAGAAGGAGCAGCAGCTTGTGAGGCACCTTGCTGAAGACAATGGGATCATTTTCTGCTCTGCATGTGGGGTGGAGGTTTGTATGTTTGTTGTTTTCTCTGTTGGTCTTTTCTTTCCAGTGCTTCTTTTTCCTAAGTGAGGGTTTCCTTCTGGGAAGTGCCTTGTAATGACAACAGCAAACAGCACGGCTTTCCACTGCCCCCTGCAAATGTTCTTTCTGTCACCCATGGGGAGAAAAAACTCTTCATTCAGCTCTTCATCTATTACTTTCCCAAAATGATGCCTGCAGCAAGCTGCATGCTCTTCCTGTGTATGTGCAATACAATATTAACTCTTGTCCCTGTTCTTTCTTGAGGACAGACTGGGGATGCTACCTAATGACAGGCACATTATAAAGAACACTTCTTGCTCCAGGGTTCTAAATATACACTTGTCCAGAAGAAAAGGGTACTTTCTTGCTGAGCTTTTCTTATTAAAAAATATCAGAAACATTTTGGTAAATCCCCAAATTCTAGTTTGAAAGCTGCAGGGACTACCTTGAAAAGGAAAATAAGAACCTCAAATGTTTGGCTGCAGCTGTTCCTGGATTAAAGGTGTAGCAATCTAACTGCCGGGGAGCAGGCTGCAATAAGGCAAACACTGCCCTGACTCCCATATGTCCATTGCACTAAATTAAATTCCAGCTCCGGCAGGTTAGCACTGAATGGTGAGAAACAATCTCTGTCCTCATCCTCAGCAGACCCATTTGCTGGCACAGCTTCTCGCTCCTCATCAGGGCTGAGAATTTCTGTGACTGCAGGAAGCAGGGCTGCCTGGAGCTTGCAGTGAATGCAGCCTTTGCACCCAAAACTAGGGTGTGAGGAGCACAGCTCCTGTGGGAGAAGGGAAATATCTCAGTGCTCTGGCTTGGGACAGGGAGCAGCGTTTCTCCTTGCCTGCTTGAAAAAAAAAAAAAAAAGCATGAAATGGAGCATTAAAAGAAAAAAAGAACAATCGGGGGCCTTAGGACATTTTTGATGTCTTTGCAGTCCCCTTTATCAGATTGCTGATAAAGCAGTGTCATCAGTGGCTTCAGGGAGTGTTTTATGCTCACCACCAACATACTGCAAAATATAGCACGAGAGCCTCTAGAGAACCGTCAGCTAATAACAAAATTGCTAACTATAATCACACAGCAAGAGGAAGGGGATTATTTTCTATCACAAATTGTTTTGCAATATTAAAAATATTCATTTTTCAAAGGCTGCTCCCTGCAGTGTGTTAGCTTCTGCACAGGCATTTGCAAGAGGGTGCAAGTCTGTGTTTGCTGCCGAAGAAGACAGAGACAACATTGCTTACAAACACCAGGAAGAGCACCAGAGTAGAAGCTGAGGGGGTTCAACAAGGTTAAAATCAATTCCCTCTGATGGCATTTTTGTGAGACAACTCCCT
Organism: Alectura lathami; assembly: GCA_013399715.1. Classification (NCBI taxonomy): domain Eukaryota; kingdom Metazoa; phylum Chordata; class Aves; order Galliformes; family Megapodiidae; genus Alectura; species Alectura lathami. Next base: position 108,030 of record VXAV01004403.1, read on the forward strand.
GGATGAAGTGATCTGAACTTCTGCTACTGTTATTAAAATACGGGAATAATTTTTCCTCTTTCACTTCAAATACCCTTCACTAGATGTGCAAACAGTGCAAATGTTGACTTTGTGAAATACATTTTTGACAGCCTTTTAATTATAATAATTAAAAACTGTTTACAAAATCAGCTGAAAAGAAGGGTGAGCTAGATTGGCCTGTGACTTTCCTGCCTAAAGGTTCCTGGTGACAGAGCCAGTAACAATTTCTGACTGTGGAAGTCCTACCTCTGCAGCGGCAGCAGCCCCAGCCCGCTGGAGCATTTTGTGTCTGCCACAGATTCTGACATATTATATTGTCATGCCCATGGTATGACCTCAAACGTTGAATGAAATACGGTAGCTGGTGTATCTATTTAAATGATTAAGCAATGAGCTAGGGACAAATCTCCCCTGTCATTTCTGTGTCTGCCTGCTGTGCTGAGTACACAAAGAAAGCGTCAAGACATCAGTATGAGATGCATTTCCAGTCCGGGAGCTTTTAGGGAAATTACAGGGTTCTGCAGAATTTCATTCCCCATTAGGATTGACTAGTGTTAAAGTGGAAAAGGAAAGATCCCTCGTACCTTTTTCCCCTCGGTGAATCTGCACGCTATGTTTAGGCAGAATGCTCTATCTAATTGAGAATAATTGCTCTGTAGAACCAACCCTGCCATTTCCCTTTTGTTTCAATCCTGTTTTAGTCCGCCATTAACATTCCCAAAGCAGAGGGTTGCTGTGACATTTTGTAGTTAGTTTAAAATGCTCAGGATGTCCCTCGTTCTGACCCACAGAACCATAGTAAACAAAAGAAGTTTACCTTCATTTCTAAGCCTAGGTAAGCAAAAAATCACACTGCTGCAAGCAGACTGTTTCAGATCCTTTTCCAGCAGATATTGCACTGAACACCAATTGTCCATGGGGACATTTGAGGTATCCAGTTATAACTATTGCAGAATATTTTTTTGTTGTTGTTGTTATATAAAAAAGCATTTTAACATCTTGCATTTTCTTGTCTATCCACTTTGAGCTGACCAGTGCACATGGACCCTTATAATTCAGCGAAGACAAAAGGCTTTGGGTGAACATTTCACAAGTGAAAGAAGTTCATCTGCCATTGTGAGATGCATCAGAAAAGAATGTACCGGTTGGGTGAGGAAAATCAGCACAACTTACTCAGTAAAAGAGCGTAAAAAGAAAAACTCCTACCTCCACCCAGGTCAGTGTGCACTGTTTGATGAATTAGGTCTTTAAGTATTTGAGAACAAATTTGAAACTTTTACAAACATAACCAAAGGAAATATGGGCGACAATCATGTGATCTATCATTTAAAAGTCACGCATATGGATCTTCCCCATATGATCATGAAAAACATTTTAGTAATAATGCCCTATTCTCTTCCTTGTATCTCTGTGGCTCCATTCGTATGGCAGACATTCTTCTCCTCTTTCTGTTACTGGTTTCTCCCCAAACACATCTGCGAAACTTCTCCATGAAAGCACCCTCTAATCTGCTACTTCTGAACTCTTTATTACTTTCCTATTACTATTTCTTTTTATTACTTTTTTTATTACTCTTACAGACACTTGTACTGAAAGTGTCCACTGGACCAGGAGCTCACCACCATGTCCTACCTGCCTTCTAATGCCTTCACCTAACAATTAATCCTGAGATGAGGGTTTGTGGATTTTATTTTTCTCTCATTTTTCTCTTCCTTTTTTCTTCTTCTGTTACCTTCATTTACTTTTCCCTTTCTTTTAAAGCTGATTTTGGGGCAAGTATCCATGGTGATCAAAGGATGCTTTGTTCCCTTCACAGCTAACCTACCACATAGCTCCACTGTGGACCTGACGTTACTGAAGAGGGACAAATCCAGATTAGTGCCATCATAAGTAAAAACTCTGTCTCCCTGAATATTAACATAGGGTTTATATGCAAAATGGATGTATTGAGAAAACTGGGAATGGTCACAAAAGGTATATCAATATATATCTTTTTGATCCAGTGAACTAGTGGTTGGCAACCCTGTCCATGGCATGGGTGTTGGAACTAGAGGATCTTTGAGGTCCCTTCCAACCCAAGCCATGATTCTATGATTCTATGATCCTATGATTCTATGATCCTATGATTCTATGATTCTATGATTCTATGATTCTGTGAATAACCTTGTGCCTCCTGCAGCGGTCCAGACTCAACCATTAATACCTCTCACCATATAGAAGGATCCCTTATTATCAGCTCTCTCCATGAAAGCTGGATGGAGGTGAGGTAAAAGGTACCCAGTTTAATATGTTACTATATGCCAGCTGACATATGGCCCACAGTGTAGGAACCAATTGACTATGGCACAGCATTAGAAATGCAATCTGATGGCATTATTTGGGTTGAGTATTAGGCTGCTGCTGTCAGCAGTGTTCAGTGACTTAGTGCATCAGTATGCAATGTGAATGCACTATATGGAGTCTAGTCTGAACGTAACTTTCAAATTCATTGAGAAAAAGCAGGATCCTTGAAGATCAAAACTTCAGCAGACAGAAACCCCATGCCTGGCTCTCCTGTCCTCCTGTAAATTGCTTCCAGTCACTCTCTACTGACAGAAAAATACTTAGCTCTCAGGGACAAGTCTTCTGAGTGTTTTTTTCAGCACCCTGCAGGAGATATTTTGCAAGGAACAAGGAACAGTCATCCAGCTTCTAAACACCAGTGAGACTTGACTTCAAACTCTTCAGTGAAATGCACTTTCCAGAAATAAAACTTCAAGCCTGGACAGTTTCCCAACTGCAACGTGGGCTAAAAAAATCTCCTATGGGAAGAACTGGCACACTGCTTGACAGCTTGACTAATCTTGACTGATGCCTCTTACAGCTGCAAAACTAATAGTACCACAGACAGACAGGTGGGAAGAGGCTTTTACCAAGGCCTGCATCTTTGAAGTCAGATTTCAGGCCCACAGCTGCTAACAAACGTTTTCCTTAATGGAGGAAGGTATAATAATTTCCTTATTTCTGACTGAAAAGAAGTCCCAGGAGCTCTTTCTCTCCTCATTGTCAAGTCTTCATGAAGCACTGGATGCCTCCTCGCTCCAGCAGACTGTTCTGCATGCTAAGAACGTTTTCCAAGCAAAACACCCCTGTTAAATCAGTGAGAGTGTTGCCCAAATGAGTATCTGGCCTTGTAGATGTTAAGCTGAGTGGAAGGATCCTTACATGATTGATTTCCCAAGCCTCTCAGCATCTGAGCATCCTGTTTCTGAACCCTCTGTCCAGGACCTGAGCCAGAAGGCAATTATGCGCATTCTCTCTGGCATTGAATGGAGGAAATAACTCGCTCGCAGTGCAGTGTGTGATGATGCTCACTCAGGGTATGTGCCTCGCTCACTGCTCTTGCAGCAGGTGGACATTTACGACTTTCTGAAGTGTTCTTCAGCAGTGCTGTTTTTAGCAATTACCTTCCCACCTTGCACAAGTGTTTTTGGTGTTGGCCTTCAAACTAGCTTGTCCTGAGCTTCACTGCATGCACCCCATCACATGCAATGTTTCTCTTTGTTTCTGGTTGGCTGCCCTGTGCTGTGAAGCTGGAGGACATCTCACAGACTTCCCCTTGTCAAACAAAGGTGCTGTGGTCACCTCATAGCAAAAGATGCAGTGTCTGTGGGGAAGTTTGTCTCTTTTGCAAAGACTGCCTTGAAAGGATGGTGGAGAGCAATGTAAGCAGAACGTCTGTGAGGAATTGGCTGGGACATGCTAAGCTGCTGCAGGTGCTGGCTGGAAGAACACAGAGATAAGAAGACAGGACAGAGAAGTGTAAGCTGAACCGGAGGGCTTTCTGGGAGGTAAGAGGGAGAAATGCAAGAATGAGAGAATTTTTCAAGCCCAGTTGGTATATTTCAGAGGAAAATGACACTGCTTAGCCTCCAATTCGGTAAAAATCTTGATTTTTCAACTTCCTGCAATTGGTGCTTTCCTGTAGCCAGGACAGCCATGTTGGATGTTCATTAGCACAGGGGGAAGACACGTCTCAACTTCTGTGTCCATAGGGTCAAATGTATGTTGAATTTGCAAACACTTTAAATGGTTTTGAAAGCAATGAAAACAAAAAACAACTTTTAAGTTTTATAAAACTCTTCTCTACCTTGACTCTGAGGTTATTTTCCTTAGGATGGGAGGAAGACTTGCCCATTGTCAGGACCTTTCTCCTCAGCACGGTAATCCTGCTGTAAACAGACGTGAACGAGAGAACAGGCAGAAGGCCAGCTGCCTCTGACTGTTCCGTGCAGCTGGCTGAGCTTGGACCCTGTGCTTTGGAAGTCATCCGCAGCCCTCCAAGGCAACAACTGCCCTCCCTCCTCACGAAAACAAAGTCTGAATTAATTATTCATTGCAGCTCAAGCCATTTTAATAATTGAGCATGAAAGCCTATGGAAAAAAAGCTAATGCTGTTGGTACCTTTCCCATCCGCCAGGCTTGCCAGCAGAAGAGTTTGAGAGGAAAGATGATTCCTCTCTTACTTGCACAGCAGAAGTTGTCAGAGAAGCTGTGCACGGGGTTGGTAACCAGCCTGCTTCTGCCAAGTGAGCCGTGATGCTGCAGCCTACACAGCCTTCAGGGAAAGACATCAAAGCCTCCCTGTTTCCAAGAGTCTCTCAGGGGTGGATCTTCCCACTCCCTCTAGACTAGTGCAACCTCAGACACAGTCCTGGTGTAGACTAACATCTCTCTGTCACAGACACTTGCTCTGATTTGGGCTTGTGCACTCTAAGTTCTGATTTACTGGGCTGAAAGTATAGTCTGCAGCACAGGTTTTACCCAAGCACCAGTTCCCAAGTAGCTTCTTGCATTCTGGATGTGTTCAATAGCTTCCCTGAGCCTTCTGACAGCTTTTCTGCCCCACACATCCCACCCCGTGTCCCCTAGGTTCCTACTTGCTGCTGTGGGAGCAGGGCAGAGACCCCTGCCCGCAGACCAGGTGCCTGCATGTTGTGCCAGCCGGTTGTGCTCAGCATGTCGCTTCCCATTTCCTGCAGCGTGTTTCACTTTACCAAAAAGTTGTATATTTGGCTTGCACAGTACAGCTGGGATGCCTGAGAGTGGCTATCAACCATCCCAGTTTTTGCAGTGTTAATGCTATTTTAATTGCTAGTACTTTGGCATGGTTCCCAAAGCATTGCCATGAGATGAAGAAAAGGCAGATAGTTGATATTTATGCTTCAGATGAGCGCTATACCTCATTTTCTCATTACTCTGCTCTGTTTTCCAAATAGAACAACAAACAGTACATGCTCATTCCTCATTTCCTTTTTGTACCTAGACTTAGACCCTGTAGTTATAGATGCATTTGCTGCTACTTTTACCTGGTATGCAAAATAGTAGCATCTGGAGTATGTGGGAAATACAAATGTTGCATGTTATAACTTGTGTAAGTCACTTCTTGTCACGTCAGAGAATCATAGAATCATCAGGTTGGAACACATCTTTAAGATCATGTGCACCTCTGGGAAGTCTGCTTCTGAGTTTGCTGAGCTTCCTGAGGTTTCCATCAACCTCCAGTCTGTTGAGATCCCTCCGTTGCACAGATTCTCTTTTCTGCTGCTCCCTTTCTGTACCAACCCTGGGCCTACCCAGGCATGAGCTGCCTCATGCTGTAAAGCACTGATGTTGTGCTGAGTGCTAGGCTCAGCAAACCCAGTCACATCGTCTCTACTGACCCCACACCATTAACTGTGCTGGTCTTAGCTTTGCTAAGTCTTCAGCTCTGTTTTATCACCCCTCCAAATCTGAAAGACAAATTAAAAGGAAGAAAGAAAAAGTGTGATCTGATAATCGAACGACAGACCACTGCAATCAGCTTGGTGGAAACTTCCATTCACATACTCATTCACTGACGTATTCAGTTCCCGGGAACTCAATTATTATTTTCATTAAGCTTATTTAAATGCAGATGTGAGTTAGAGCAAGAGCATGAAAGACAATCATTTTGCACTCCAAAAGGAACACGATTTATGCAAAGCTCATAAATCCCATGAAGACTGATGCAAAGCAAAACCCTGCACATCATCTACAGCCAGAATAGGATAAGAGGTCCTGACATCAGTTCAGAAAATGGAGACTCTCTGTGGCTCAATGCATTGGTCATGCTCACTGCCTCGGCTCAAGAGGGAATCTCCAAGTCTGATACAGCTAATTTTTGGTCTATTTTAACCCTTTTCCCACCTGTTTCCTCCTGAGGTGTAATTTCCATATTCTGATTCTCTTGTCAGGCATAAAAAATACTTTCTGGGATGCAGTCAGAAGTTTTCTCTTTGGTGTCAGAGTAGGTGAGAGATCTTTTTGTTGCAGTTGTGATTATGATGTGTACGATGCAAAATGTTCTGGCCTGTTGGCAGTATTACGGTCTCCAGTATTTGCCCTATTTTTCTTATCTCTTTGACTCAAAGAATAAACAGAACAAGAGGTTAGAGAGGTTTTGCAGTCAGCCCAGGTATGTTGCCTTTTTTCCAACCAGTCCTGCTGAGCCATGGAAAACAAGTGAGTCTTTGGCAGAGACAGCCATAAATCCATTTGATGAGCAGCTGCTTGGTTGCTTTTATCAGCCTGTTTTATCCTTTGGTAATCAATGACAGATTTTAGCTTTGATCTGACTGTTAGCAAGAAACAAAAATGACACTTTCCTCCAAGTAAACACACTATTTCAAATTGCAGCTCATTTTAAAATGTGAAAGGATATAAGATAAACCAAGAATCTCATGACTGAAGAAAAATTCTTCTCTTTACCAGCTCATGCTTATAACATAAAGGATATCAATTTGTAAAAATCTGAGCATGGTACAAAGCTATGTGTGACTCAGATTCATTTTGTTTTGTGATTTGAAGCTGTCTTAATGAATCAAATGGAAGCCAAAGTAAAGGTGAAGCTGAAAGTCAGTGAGATGTTTGTACATCTCCAGTGCATCTGCGTTTACCAGCTCGCTGCCTTGGCTGAGATCAGTTTTCATTCAGTGGCAGATTCTGCAGATTCTGCCATCGAGGGTATTAACCAGTTCCAGGAGTGCTTATCTGACTGGAAAAGAACTTTTAAAGTTAATTTTGAAGTGTGTTATTAGCTGTGTACTGAAAAATGCTAAAAGGACTCCAAGTGGTGTTATTTCTACTGATGATTCCATCAGTGACTAATAGCTTTGTTTAGATCCTGTTACAAATTCCTCATAATGCTAATATTCAAACACTGCTTGATGGCACTGTGCCCTTTGTTTGATATCATTCTGATATATGCAATTTTTGTATGAACAAACATCTTTTACCAAAATTACCTGGAGGGATATTTCAGATCGCTTATACCTTGTGTCAGCAGGGGAAAAGATATTTAATAGAAACGTCAGTTGTGTCCAGCACATATTGGCTCAGAAATGTCCTTTCACTCTGCCAGCTACACAAAACTTAGAAATGTGCATGGAAACAGATGCACCATTCCTTCATCTCATCAATTCAATGCCAATAACACTACATGATGCTGATTGCTTACTTCTCTTCCTTTCCTCTTGGAAAGGAAGCCAGTTTCATTACGGAAAGGAGTAGCAAAAGACAGAAGCTTGTTTTAACCACAGCCCCTCTTCTATACTTCAACTGCCCTCTGAATTTCAATGGTTTTATTTAGCACTTCTTTGAAACAGGTAAATATTAGCACAAGGTGGTAATCAGAATTTTAATTTTATAGGAAATCTCACTAGAACAAATCTTGTTTTCATCTGAAGCAGAACAAAACACCACATGTAAGTTTCCATGAAACAAATATTTGAGGAAAGGCTGGGTGGGAGGTAGGTCAAGTAAAATTGTTCACTTTGTCTTTCTTACCCTCTCCCAATACAAGATACAACATACTAAGAAATGACAAAGTCATCTGAAAATAAGAAAGATCATGCTTCTCCCCCTCAAAAAAAAAAAAATTTGAACGATTCCATTAATAAAATTACATTATTCTGTGCCTGCGTGTACATCTTTGACTAAATAGTATATTTTCTAATGAGCAAATAGTACAGTAGAGAAAATCATCCATGACACAGTGAAATAAGATAAGCTGCTGGAGGAATGTTGAACACTGGAAGAGAGCAAGAGAGGCCAGGAGTCTTCTCAACATTTTTATCCTGCGTAGCTATCTTCAATGCAGCCTTTTTTCTTCACACCTTGTGTGCCTGTTTGAGAAACTGTTGGGGGCAGCGTGCGGCTGGCCTGGCAAATCATGGCCAACATCCCTGCTGAGGATCCAAGGGCAGTAATTACAGCCTGTGACCAGATGGGGAAAAGACTCCAGAGTTGGTCCTGAGCATTTGTGGCTCCCACTGAGCTCTGGTAAGAGTAGTGAGTACTCACTGCCCCTCAAATCTAGCTAAAAAAAAATGTGGTTTTCCTCATTTATCTGTAAAGAATATGAAATGAACAGCTACTTAGATGGCTGTTTGTATAAGCATCACACACTGAATTCAAACTGAAGGACCTGGAGGAAAATAAAATAGAATCTGTGCAGGGATTGTACCTCTGGATGGGCAGGAAGAGATCAGCCATCATTTGTGTTCACCATTTCCAAAATCTTCAGACCTGGACTCAGTGTTACCACTGAATAGGATGAGAGTGACAAGCAGAAACACGTGTGTAGGATACAGCAAGCATCATGTCAAGCTGGACACAGGTGATTTGACACATCTACGTGCCTTGCTGAAGCCAGTGGTACTGGGGTCTCCATTTTGAGAGGACAGCATTTCTGCTCTGCTTCTAGAACAAATCACTGAAGTCTGACTGGTGAGATCTTCAGTCATTTTAAGTTGTTGTGGTCCTTTGAAGTCCACAAGGAAACACCAATTTACAGCTGCTATGGGCCTGGATCAAGATTCCTAAATGAGAATAGACATCTTAATTATACACGGAAACAGTCATTAATTCCAGATTGCACTGAGAGCCAATGGTTATAATTTAATCATAGTTTTCCACTCATGACAGCCTATGACATCAGCAGATTATTTCATTATAGCTTTCTTTCTCAGCCCAGGACTATATAATATTGCTCACTGGAAAACTAGATGGAATTAATTAACAAATAAGGTGTTAGGCATTACCCCAAGATGAATGGGCCCCTCTTAGGAAATAGTAAAATCTTGCTGAATGACTATTAAAAAAACCAAACAAACAACGAAATCAGAGGCATCGAGATCACGAATGAGTGGCGAGACCGTTTGAATGCTCCCTCACTTATTTCCACCCTACAGCTCGCTTCCTGCTGAAACTCCCAAGGGGGTACATAGAGTGCTGTCAGCTGTTAGCATGAGTTTGCTCAGCCCGCTGAAAGCCAAGGGCTCCATCAAGACATTGAAATTCAGCAAACGCTTCCATCTCCAACAGTAACAGACCCTCAGGAAGCCTTATACAGATGCTGTCGTATCACACCAATGCCACACTTTTTGTTCATGTTTTAGTACCCCCTTGTGATCACCCAGACAACAGTTTGACACCACCCTACACAAGCAGCAGCACCGTGTCACCCTGCAGCACCTCTCCCGGGCAAACCATTCTCTCTTCCACAGACTGAGCCTAATGCAAGGCTCCCATCACACCAGCAAGTGCATCCCTGCTGCTTATAAAGCATACCCAAAAACTTTAAAAGCTGTTAGCTGAATAAAAGCATCTTCGCACACTGGAGCTAAAGGTCACATTACAGGACACATCACCTTATGCAGTATTTACCAGGAAGAAAACACGAGTTTTCTTTAGCACCCTTTTGTTCTTTCCCTCATCCTGTAGGGGATGAGTTGTTTTCCAGGTTTTGTTCTCATTTACAGGCCTCAGAGAACAGAACATTTTTGCTTTCCAGCCTCTCAACAGATGTTTAACAAGTTCAAACTGAAGTCTGTGCTGCAGCCTGGAGTGCATCGCTGGCTGTGAGCGGAGATGGTGGCAGGTGGGACTCTGCAGAAAGCTTCTATCAAGGATCAAAATGAGCTGTCTGCAGGAAGAAAGGGCAAGGGGGCAGTAAGCAGTAAGGAATACATCATCTTTCATAAATACCTGCCTGAGCAAGGCGCTTTCCTCAGGGCTAGGGCCCCCTGCAAACCCAGAACTGCCTTCTCTGATAATCTGCTGTCCTGGCTCATCCATGTGTTTTATCCAAACTCTGATGGGGTCTGTAGAGAGGCAATAGTGGAGATTGAAATCCTTGCATTGAAAGTAATTTCTAAATTATTATTTTCCCTTGTATCAGCTCAGTAAGCCTGGTGTATATGTACCCTATTTAAAAACAGAAAAGGTAAAGGAATTCAGTGTGTTGACCTTATCCATCTTCCAAACTCCCACCTGGCTGCTTTTACTCCACCTCCTCAACTGGAGGGAGGGAAAAAATAAGATGAAAAAGCTCACAGGGCTCATGGGCTAAGATAAAGACAGAGATCACCCACCATCATGGGCAAAACTGACTCAGCCTTGGAAAAATTTTATTTATTGCAAATTAAAACAGAGTATGATAACAAGAAAAAAAAAGGAAGCAATAGCTCAAACACCCCCAAATCCTCTGTCACAGGCCCCAGTTTGCTACTTGATTACCAACTCTTCTGCCTAAACCCCCACCCTGAGCAGGGAAACAGGGGCTGAAGTGAGTCCATAACTGCTTATCTCTGCCACTTCTTTCACCTTTTCCCCTGCTCCAGTGGGGGTCTTCTCCATAGGCTATAACCCTTCAAGAACACACCTGTACAGCATTCTCCACAGGCTGCTGGGGAGCCTGTGCTCCAGCACCTGGAGGACCTCTTCCCTCTCCAACCTTAGCACCCAGAGGCTCACTTCCCATACTTCCTCCTTCTTCATTTCTCTCTCTAACAAGTAATGTTTTGCCCTTTCTTAAACTCATTTTCACAGAGGCACCACCAGTTGAGTGGCTCAGCTGTGCCTTGTTGTGGGTTGATTGTGGCCATCTGGAACCAGTTGTGTCTGGTTCCAAAGCCTTGCTACCTACACCCAATACAAGAATAAAGAGGGAATACTTTTCTGGTGGCAGCTGGACTGAGGTATCAGCTTTGTCCATCTTTAGAAACTGCAGGGAAAGCCTGTGATGTGGGAGCAGAAAGCTTCATCACATCACACTGAGTCTCATGGTTTGTAGCACTGGCCTCTTCTGCAGTGTTGGTTTTGTCAGGAAATTTGGGTAATTATCAGTAGAAACAGTAGAGAACTTATGCAGTAAATAGTGACCATATTGACCTCACTTGGGGTTGGAAAGAAGGATGGAGAGATCATGGCTTTCACTGGATTTCACCTAATACTTCAGTCCAACCCTTTGGGCACTCAGGAGTTCCTAGCCGGCACTTGAGATTCAGAAGCACCATTCAGCTGCACCTGCAAACAGCAGAAAATCTCCCATCCCAGCATGTGGCTGATGCTGATGATTGCTCCATCAGGCATCCCAGGGATGGAAGAGCAAAAAACAACAGCACCCAATACAGGTTATTTATTTTCATGCCATCCTTCCTGTGGCAGGGCTTCTAAACTGCATTGTTCCCAGAAATGTTTTATCCTACCTAAATAAGAGAACTAAAATCTCTAGAAAGATAAATGTGCCCTGGACAAAAGCTTTTCACAGTGACAAAGACCTTGTGGCTGGAGATATTAATCCTTCCCTTAAAGACTGCCTTCAGGGAATGACACAGGGAATCTAGCTTCTTTTATAAGTCTGAATTGCTGTACTTGATACCCTGAAAACAGGGATGCAGGCAGGAAAATACAAGTGGATTATCTATAATTGCTTTATTTTATTTTGGTTGCTGTTATTCAGAATCTATTTCGAAAACAATTTTCCTCAGCCCCATCAATTCCTCCCTAATGTGACAGTCTCCCACTTCTTCAAAGTATCCTAGAATAGCATTAAGTGTAGGAAATTTGGAAATCTCTTTTAACAAAACTAAAACACTTTTAGGCATCCAAATCATCTTTCCTGTTTTCTTTCTCCCTTTTGCCTTGCATATGTGTACCTCATGGGCATCTTTAGCTTTGCTAGAATATCACACTTGTTTCTACTACTGTTTTTGGGCTCTGAGGGTTCTGTGTTTTTTTTTTTTTTTTTTTTTTTTTTTTTTTTTATATCAGTCAGTTGACAAGCATTGACAAATTTGCAGATATTTTGCTATTTATTCCAAATCTGGTGCTTAGCTGAGAAATGCACATTGGTAACTGCAAGGATAGGATCTGCTGGCTTAGAGGCTTGTTGCAACAGCAACAACACTACTGGATTCAAGATACCATCTCAAAAGAAGACTGTCTAACTGAGGAGATGCAGGTTTAATTTTAAATATTTTATCACCTCAAATTCCTCAAATAACATTTGGCATTTGGAGAGCAAAAATTGTACTTGTGGATTGTCTCTTACTCTTTGTTAAAGAAAGCTTTTGGTTCTTTGAATACCTAACTGGAGGCCATGAGGTTATCAGTGTCATGCTCTGATTCACATGGTACCAGAGGAAATTGCTGAAGATAGGACCCTCCTGGTGGTACTGAAAATGAAATAGGCTTGTGCTCTAGGTCTGTTCACAAAACAGCTTCTGTAAGTTAAATAGTTGATGACGTATTAGAGCTAATGAGTGTATATTCCATACAACTACATGGGTTGTGGCATACGTGTCAGACACAGACCCTCACCCAGCTCTGCCTTGGCACGCTGCCCTGGGTCCTGGCTAAGGCTCTAACTCTTCTTTACTTTGTGAAAATTTCTTCTGATAGTAACTTTGGATCTTTGTGGGACAAAACACAAGCTCATCTCCCACTGCTGTTTGCTTCAGTTTGAAGTGGACGTGCTGCTTGGTGGGCAGCATGTCTGCTGTGCATGGAGGGCTCTCACAGTTGCTCTGTTTCAGGGCCAGAAAGCCTAGGCCAGGTTACTAACCTGGAATTCTATGGGGTATTTCTCATAGCAAATTCCACAATTATCTTGTTGAAGTTGAGCACAGACTGGTGGTATCTAATCAGAAAGGCCATAGAAATTTTAGTTATGATTTAGTTCAAGAAGTTATCCAATCTACCAAAAACTCCATGTGATACAGAACCACCATATCTTTCCATGAGCTCCTGCCAGTCCCTCATCACACTTTAGACTGAATCATCGAGACATTAAGGCGCTTCTCAACTACCTTTCTGAAGTGCCCGCATGACATGCTGATCTACAGGTTTTGCTTTCTGACATATTATAAACCAACATACTACTTAGCTACAACATGATAGCATTTTTTCTTTTCTCTTTAAGTATTGTTGAAGTAGGCATCATGATGCTGTGTGGGAAGCCTTGGGAAAGACACTGCATTCCAGGAGCTAGTGATCTTGGGCAAGCCACGCCTGCTGAGCCCCTGGGTCAGGACCTGATGACCGTGGGGCTCAGCAGAGCTTGGGAAGCCCATATGCTAGCCTGAGCAGCTGCTGCAAGGTAACCTGCTGCAATGCCCTGTGCTGGCTTGCGCTGCTCACTGGAATATGTTATGAAAGATATAACATCCCAGTGTGTCAGGAGAAGGTATATGGTTTTGTTTTTCACAAAAAATAAAATGTAGCTTGGTATAGGAGGGAGAAGGAACCTGTGCTTGGAGAGGATCCGTGCTGTGTGCCATGGGAAAACGCATCCAGGGTCAGTCCAGTGCTGCACGGCGGGGTTCCCAGCATCTGAAGGGATGTAAGATTTGCTCACTATCTATATTCCTCTCTTTATTCTACCTAATTAAAACAGCTATTTTATTATAGCATCTGTTGTTGTGCCTTTCTTATTAAAATCCATAAAGAATCCTGCACCACTGGCCCCTATCACCCCAATGCAGAACAGATACCTGCAGGTATCCCTGCACAATATCATGCCAGAAATTAATCATACCTTCATCTATCTCAGTTATTCTCATATTAAAGTCTTGCAGAGATGATGTCATGTTCTGAAGACAAAGCTTAAGGCTTATCACTAGCAAGAATAGGAGGAGTGCTGTCTGCATTTAGGGTCATATTATATGAAGAAAATCTGCAGAGAAGAAAGAACATATCTCTTTTGGGACTGTGCTTCCCCTCATATGAATGTGTGAAGCTTTGTAAAGCACTCTGCATCCCCACAGAGACTTAAACCTGCTTTCCTTTCTGCAGCTGAAGTCACTGACGGATGGCCCCGTCTGCAGTGAGACAATGCTGCCCTGAAATTTATTCCTGCACTTTCCACTCCTACCCCTTGGCTACCCGTAGGACTGCTTCCCTTGAGCCAGGAGGTGCTGAGCTCATTGCACTGCCTGAGGTGACCTCTTGACAAAATCTCACTGGCTTCCTTGGGAATGGTCTGTGTCTTGTGTCATCCCAAGAGGAATCTGTATCTTCAGATCTGTTAAAGCCAAAACACCTTTGAGGATGATTTTCAACAAGTTCTGCAGAGTAAGTCTAGAAATTGCATTTATGAATGTCTTGTCATATAGAAGCAGGCTTTTTCTTGCTTAGAGTCTATTCCTGTGCTCAACATGTCCATTTCTTGTATGGAACAGACCAGCGCAGTACTACAGACTCCTGGCTTTGGGCATCATTTTCCATCTCAGGACATCCTATTCCATCCCAAAGGTTTTTCCACATCCAATTGATAAATGTTGATTATTTTAAAATCATACATTAAATGATACTCATAAAGTAGTGAAATAACTAATTTTAAATAGTCACTGTTAAACACTGTGATATGTGGTATTACGAATGGTGCAGTGACTCCTACCTATAGCATAATACACTCTGTACACTTTCAGAAGACTTCAAAGAGGCCAGTGGACATTACATTTGTATATGTATTTTGGGGGAAATAAATTGCAAGTTATATAAAAATAGCAAACTTAATTTAAACTAAAAATAAAAACCTCTCTGCAGAGACTGACTTCTCTAAATAAGATCTCTGCAGTGAAGAACTTCTGTAGGTAAAAAAAACTCTGTAAATGAAAATGTCTCTGGGAATATCTCACAAGTAATACATTGTGATGATGAAAATATTCTAGACAAAGGACTAGACATGGAACATAATCTCTTCTAGGTTCAGTTGTATAAGACCTGGCCTTTGTAGAGCAGTCACAGCCACGACTGAAGTACCTCAGACTCTTCTTGCTTTGTATGGAGAGCACAAGTTTGTAGCAATGAGAAGCCAGGACCTTGAGGCTGGAGTCATCATCATCAGATCCTCACATTCCTAGGGGAACAAGGAGGTTGCCCAGGGCTAGGCTTGCTGGGATGCACAGTCACCCCAGTTGAGACACTTTAAATCAGGCCAGTGGCAAATTTTCTTTGAAGATCTAGGCTCAAATACCACCTACCAAAACCCATGCACCCACTGGATGGCTGCTGTAGTTGCAGAGCTCACAGCTAGATGGAATCTTCCTACTGGTCCAGCTGGGTTCAGCCAGCTACCTTATAAAACTGCCCCCATCTTCTTGCTCATTGCAGCAGGCCTGTGAGCTCTGACTGTACACACGTGTGCCCTGACTGCACACGTGGCTGAGCTACTCCGTGTTACCACAGCAGTGCCTATCACAGTGAGAATGGCGGTACTATAAAAGATTTCACAGCTGTTTAACTACTGAGAAACATGCTCAACATTTTGCAATATGGCAGGTTTCTGTCTTTCAAACTGCTTAAACACTTTTGTTTTAAGCTTTTTACATTAAAGTGAGCAAAAGAATCTTTGATGTTCCTCTACCATTTGATAAACTACAGCACATCATTGCACAGCACTGAAGTCATGCTATATAAGGCATCATTGTTCTGTTCAGAATGCAGATATAATGTCCAACAAAATCTCTGCAGAAATGCATAAAGCGATTCTTTGAAGGAAGCACTTATAGCTATTCAAGTCTATTTGTCTCAAGGAATTTCTTTTTAATTCTCCATATTGACTAAAGCTGTAATTCAGACATTCTCAATTCAATTTGCTGTTTAGTGGAAGAGATTGATTGAGTTTATACATTTAGAGTAAATTCAAATCTCTGATGCTTTTCTCAGGCAAGAGAAGTGAAAACTCCACTCAAGCCGACAGAGTTGTGCAAATGTAAATTGACACAAATTAGAACCACTACTTACTTTTCTTTGTTTTGTAAAGATTAGTTTAATAAATCTCATCACATAAGTACCTTCTACCACTGAAGTATTGAAAAAGGTTTCACTAATCTAAAATCTAGGCCACTTGAATAACAAAAATCAAACCTCTGAGAATTTCAGCTCACAAACCTGCATTCATTTTCCAAAAACTCATTTCATCTGTTTTGTGATGAGTTTACAAAATTAAAATTAAAATCCTTTCCCAGGATTCTTGGCTTTCCAGTTTTCTTTGTCAAGTAGCTCAGTAGCAGCGTTTGTCTCAAGTTGCTATCTCACTTGACACCATAGCATTTTGGTGGGAGCAGTGGAAAAAATTGTCTTTCAAAATCTGAAGAACAAAACATTTTTCTTGCTTCAATATGGTAATATTGCCCTCAGAATGAAAAAGTAGAATTTACAGCAACAGTAGTGTATGGCAAGAATCTACTGCTCTGATCTCCCCCACTGTGAAACAAGTTTTCATAAAATAGAAAGTGCTTTTTAAAAGCTTTCTGATATAAAGTTGCTGCAATCCTCCAAGTTCTACTTCTTCTTCCCCAGTGGACACGTAAAGAATGCAGGCTTCATTATGTCAATGATTACTGAATACATCTTCTTTCTGGAACAGCATATACCGCTCAGAGTATAGCAATTACAGGACTGAGGATTGTGCATATCCTTGAAAGGGGAGCTGAATGCATCCAAGTGGAACAGAAAGCCCCCAGTGAAGGAATGCTGCTTCTTGTAGACAGGAGCATGAACATACAGATCAGTAAGTCTTCCTCCTGTGTCTTCAGGGCCCAAGGGATCACAGTTATCTGTAACAGCATGAGTCCAGGTCCTCATGCAAAAAGCTGTGAACACTGACAGGAAGGGAATAGTCTCGTAGGGTGCTCCACACCAACCTACCATTAACTACACCAGGAAGACGGCACTGTTATGGGACACAGAAGCCTCTGTGTTGTGGGTGCAGATCTCCTCGTGCCCATTGTCTGCTTTTCCAGGGTGTCCTCCACCCGCAAGTACCTCTCTCAGGCAGCTGGTTTTGTGAGGAGAAAGGGCAAGGCTCCCCTCAGCTCCAGCTTCAGAAAGAAGACTTGGCTGAGTGCTAGCTGTCAGAAGGGCAAACTTCTCCTGGTGGTCTAGGACATTGCTCACCTGACGCCTGATGACAACCACAGCCCTTGGAGGTGTGTGGCCAGTAACTCTGGGAGCAAGACTAAGACCATGGCCTTCATGCTGTCATGGGAACGAGTGGCTCCCCAGAAACACCCAGCTCCTTTTCCTGCCATGAATGTAACCAGGTTAATCACATCCTTATCCCCAGCCAGGTGCCTGTCTCCCCACTTTGCAGAGACTGGTTATGGAAGGATTTCTGTACCTGTTGGTGCTTTTTTACCCATCCTTCCTATTCTGCCATGGCAAAGTTTTCCCCTACAGCAAGAAACAAGCTACAAGGTAGGTAACATTTTCTCATCTAATGCTGAGATTTCTTAAAACAGCTAAATTGCCCAGCTGTTAAATACTGAGTCAAGGAGTCCAGAACAAGGACCACTTCAGGTGAGAGGTTTTAAATGCAAGGGTTTATTTGCCGTACATGCTGAGTCCACACACAGACTATTTGCTTCTTTTGGATCTTAAAACCTTTGTAAGCCAAGCTTCATTTCTCACCAGTTGTTTCCTAAAGTGCAAACATTCTTCCATCACTGCACGTCTGCCTCTCTCTCTGCTGGAAGGACAAAGCCACATTCGGTCTGAAGACAATGTCTTCACACAAGGGCACAAATTCATTACAGAGCAGATCCAGGAATCTACAGGTGAGGATCTGCCTCTCAGTCCATGTCTGTCATCTCAAGAGGGAGGCTCACTGTGAACCAATACTTTTTATGCTCATAGTATGCATAAGGAGAAGTTTGCAAGCATTTGCCACCTTTTGCCTTAAATAGTAATATCCGTAACATACCATGAGGTCATCTGATGTTAGTCCTAGTCTTTTACCAGCATAGTGTCAGGGCCGGACTTGTACCATGAAAGCTGAAGGAAAAGTCACAAGTCCACTCTGCAAACCTACTCTCAGCTACAATGGATTTATTCACAGAACTGTCATGGCCTTCTGTTCAAATAGGACTTCTGCCTTCTTGCTGTCTCCCCTGGTTTTTGCAGTGGACAAAACTTCCCTTTTTTGTTTTATAAAGCTACAGGAAGGAAGGGAATTCTCTCTGTAAAGAGAGTCCCTTGGGACTGTCTCTGTCAGGAACAGAAGACCCCAAGCTACATCTACTGCTGGGAGAACAGAAATTGTCTTAGGAAGGATATGTGGTGGCTCTAGGAAAATACTTCTCTGGCTGGTACACACAGGCAGCTGCTGATGCTCACCAAATCCTTCTGTGCAGCAGCTGCCTCCTAAGTGACTCATGTCACTGGGCAGTGGTTCTCCCTGTACAACATCCACTGCACGGATCCAGCTCAGGACATGCGGTCAGACCCACGGGGCAGGACACAGACATGTGGACTTGCTGCAGGCACCTGTAAGGATAGCTTGAGCGTGGGCTGGTGGGTGGTACTCAAGGGCATACTGGAGCTATAACACTGTGACATTGCTTCACTGATGGGTGTGCTGAACAGGATAGGGTTTGTGCCTCAACTTGGTGGATGACATTGGTAAATGAGACCTAGCTTACTAGATCTTCTGAGCAAAGTCTATTTTTTACTCAATTTCTGTACACTTTCTGTCACATCCTTGAGCTTTTATTGATGCCTGTATGCTCTCCTTCAGTAAAAGTAAACAACAATGATAATAATATATTGTTCAGTCTAATGGTGTACTTTGTTCTACTTTATTTATTTCCCAGTTGATCAGCTGGCTGTTTAATCTAATGAATCACATGCCATATTCCACAAGCCACATAGCAATTTTGTCTGCTCTGGAGCAATGCAATGATGCAACAGTTCCTCCTAATGCATCACACCAGGAAGCTGAGTAAAAATCACAGTTCCCTACCAAACATAGAGGGCAGATCTAAAGAACTGCATAAAGCTGCAGAATGGGATAAATCACAGGAATCTGCAGGCTTGGGGATTATAAGACTTGTTTTTAACATGGCAACTAGTGTTGCATTTTGGGCATTCATCACTGTTCTTAAATGTGTCTTATTCTCTAAGAAGGACCATACAGACTAAGCATCCAGTGAAAGAATTGTATTGTGCTTAACAGATTCATGAGTCTAGATAAGAAATCAGGAATTTGGCTGGAAATCATGTTAAGAAAATTTCCTTTTTTTTTTTTTTTTTTTTT
>VXAV01004403.1:127495-160948 GCA_013399715.1 Alectura lathami
TTTTTCCTTTCTATTTATGCACATAATTGGCAAGTAATATCCCTTTTTAAAATAGTTCTTTCTGAAAAAAAAACTTCATTTTTTGTGAACATTTATTCATGAAATCAGCATATCCTAACAGACTATTTTTATAACAGAAAACAAATTTTTATTATTGAACTTCGAAAATCAGCAATACTAGCAGATGTTCTAACAGATTCATCAAATCTGGAAATCAGCTTAGTGAACACCTTTATTCTACCTCTCAAAAATGCCCCCAGAATTATACTGTAATGTGAATTATAGGAAAAAAAAAAAAAAAAAAAGAAGACAAAGTGGTATCGTTGTGGCTTTTGTGATTATGACCAGACCTGAAGATGCAAAGGGATTCACCCTTGTGGGTCTGGCATGTTCTTGGTAGTTAAATGAGTTTCCAGGCAGTGTGTGAATGGCCTGTGTACTTATCAGGACACAGCTTGAATAAATTTTTATTTTCAAATAAATCATCTTCAGAATTTTTGTATTTCTCCTGGTGATTTTTTCTGAGAAGTAGTCCTGATTTTAGGTGGGTAACCAAGTTGTAGCTTACACACTGCTTGTACAGTACTGACGGCTTAGTATTCCATGGGTTTAAAGCAAAGCCTCTCAATGACTTCTCTCAACCATGAGTTTTGGCTTTCTGAATCAGGTCTTTCTGAAAGGTAAACCTATTGTGGGACACAACTCTAATTATAGTTCGGGTGGATAGTGAGATATGCATGCTAATGTTTATGAAATACTCAAGAGCTGCAATTATTTGCATGAATAAAGCAGCAAGTCATTGAACCTCTTACAGAAGAGAATATATTACCGATAGAAATTGCATGACTTTACCATGAATATTCACAAAGCTATTAGTTCTTTATTTTTCACACTGTTCCATTAATGCCAAAATAACCTGTACCACAGGCATGTACCTTAGTAATCACACAAACATAACTTGGAGAGGTTGAGAGGTATTAAGCAGCTGGTAAGACAAATGTGTGAAATGTACTTCAAGGAAAATATTTATTTGGCTGGTCAATTGGCAAAAACACTAAAGAATTCAAACATAGAGACAAAAATTTGCATTGCATGGCTAAACACTAATAATTGCCTCTACCTTCAGCAGCATGACGGTGCTGGCTTGCACATGCAGGATGTCTCTTACATGTCTTATGTTATGGATGGTATGAACACCTGTGAATGAGAGAGGAAAGAAAAAAATATTTCCTTTCCATTAAACTCAAAAGTCTTCACACTCACTCTCCTTCGATCTGTGTGTGGTCTTGGATGTCAGTAGTATCAGTGGCGGGGGAATAAGATGTTGGCTGGCAACGTAGACGTGAGCTCAGACTCAGCTGTTCAGCACTTACCGGGTGTCTCAGGAGGTTGTTGTCCACTTCTGAGTGGTGATCAGCTGCCTCCTGAAGAGCATTGTATGCCTGGAGACCAACAGATTAGCCATGAGCATCTGTGCACTTAAGCACCACAAAACTCTCAAGAAGTGCAAAAGGCCACACCCCAAGCCATGGAAACCCATTCCTCTCTGCTTAGCTAATGAGAAGCAGTCCCACCTAGTGATGCAGAAAGAGCTGGGATAGTGTGGGTGTGTAGTATGGAAGGACCATGACGGAATTGCTCTGGGGCAATGTGCTCACAGTGGTGGGCCAGGACTTGCCCCCCAAAAAACCAAAATCTGGTCTTCTCTCTGTGATTATATTCAAGCATCACTGGAAAACAGGAGGTAGGCATCAAGTTCACCTTCAACTACTCGCAACTTGACAATACAGCTAACAACTAGAAATAGAGTGTTACTTGAAAAAGATCACAGCGAATAAATGATTCAGACCTATGAGGAAGTGAATAAATTACATCTGCCTAAAAGCCATGCTAATGAATGCATTCCCTTTTTATTTCTGCACTGTTGGTTTTTCAGTAAGCATACATATTACATGTTTATCTCACTTTGCAATTCAGGAGTTGTATGTACATCTGCTGTACATAACCAAGGGGACTCAGGCAGAAAAGATACTGGAAAAATTGCACATCTGTGAAAAACTATTGTTTAAATCCCACTAATTATTACTGCAGTACTGATTTATCCTGAAGAAAAAAAAAAATGTTAACAGAAGGCAACTCACTGTAACGTACCTTCATTGCCAAAAATAACAAATGTGGAAGGGGAACCCGACCACAGAAAATCAATTTATGCACTCAATGATTCCAGCTGTATTTATTTCTTCAGAAGAGAGGAACACAGCAAAGAGTCAAACTCATTTTGTCTGCGGCAAATGTGTTTCTTTTTTTTTTCTCCCAGTAAACAGTAGTAAAGGGCAGAGTTTTCAAGGCAATGAGTTTCAAGAAGGCAAAAAAATGCCAGCTCATTAATTAAAAAGCAAACAAGAAAAATTAAATGATGTGTGGAAAATCAAGGCAAAAGCGAAGAGATCCTTTAACTGAGGGACAAGTAGGAGAAAGGCAATTAAGATGCCGTTTGGAAGAGAACAGAAGAGGTGGCAGAAAATAAATCATCCACCAGGAAAACCTCCCTAGCTCATTAATTATTTAATAAATCTGTATTATGAGCAGTTTCCCCTCCTCTTCCCAAGTTTTTCTCTATGTGCTAATGGCACTTCAAGTAGCAGGATGACTCCGAGCCTTGGGGCAAGGTGCTCCCTTTCAGAGCCTCACCCAGCAACTACAGCACAACACCAAGGCTTTGCCCCCACTCTGGACTCTTCAGGTCAGATCCAACTGGGATGGTGCAAGGAAGGGGCCATGGTATGACACTGAGCAGTGATGAGAAGTGGCACCCAAGTTCATGGGACTGCATAGGTCTGCCTGGTGCCTCATTCACTGGATGCATTTAGTCAGAATAAGCCATGAAGTCCAAGAGCCTTCCTCTGACAGTACCAAGGCATGTGCTTTGTTCAGAATACCTTGTTTTCTATTAGATTGAAGAATAATTCTTCCTGTTCATCTCTAGTAGTATCTGCTGCCTATGTCCAGAGACATTTACCAGGTGTTCCAGAAATGTTAACTGTTCTCCACAATTCCCCCCAGTACTTCAAAACTTCACTGACACTTGCAGCTGATGGTGATTGCCTTGGGATAGTCTTTAAACAATACTTTGAATGAAAAATCTTTTTCTTCTCCACTTCTACTGCACCCACAGAATATGCTCCATCACCCTCCAAGGTTCCCCTCCATCTACATAAAAAGCTAGAAAAGCAAAAGGACAAAACAAGCAAAACAGAGTTTAGGACAGACCCTCAGGCCAACCAGTAGATAAAAGAGAGATAAATGTTAATTTGTGGTATACAGCCATGTAGTTCCAAATATTTTCTTGAGGTTTACACGTCAATATTCAATGTGTTTACCTGTCTAAAGACTAAGGCAGGTATGCACCATGAGCACAGCCAGATGCTGTAGCATTCCACCACTCTGAGCCACAAGTCTGAGAAAGCCCATTTGTTCCTCACATTTAAAACTACACACTTATTTTTCTATTATCCCTGTCTCAGTCCTGTTTCCACAGCTAAGCACTGGGCACTTAGAAAAATAATCGTTTTAGTATAATGTTAGCTAGTGCCCTAAAACTGCATTTAAAAAAAATGAATCTGCTTTCTAAGCCCAAGGACAAGGGGGGGTGGCAAAGTGGAATCAGCTCCATTATCAGTTTGAAAGCAAAAGGACATGAAGGGATGAACATCAGTGGATTCTGCATCATCAGCTAATTTTGTGCATATTAATATATCGGCACCATAAGCTGCCTGGTAGCTTAACATCATTATGTTACTGCAGAATCTGACAATGTACATCACATACGACAGAGGGCATTTGAGCGGATTTTGGGAGGGTGCGCGGCTAGGAGCTGAGCACTGAGGTAGGCTGAGCTACCCTGCAAACCTATCTCTCTGCAAGGAAAGGAGGATCATTGGTCAGTCAGCTGCTTTTTGCCTCTTTGACAGGATCCCCAGCCTCTGCTGAGCCCATGCCAGCACACTTCAGATCTAATTCAGAAAAGGAATCCTGCCCACCCGGATCACCCTTACAAGGCTGCAGGCCTCAGTGCTGGAATATGAAAATTCAGTCACCTGAACCGCTGCTGAAAAGCAGCAGCTGCCTTACTGCAGCTTTACACATACTAGGGGGAAACCAATATCACTGTAATGGTTTTGTGCATGCAACTGATAGCTAAAATTTCAACATTTAACTCCTAGTTGTTTGTTCCTTGAAAGGAAAGACAGATGAAATTCCTCAAGTGTCCCAAAAGTTACCAAATTGGCATCATATTTGGTGAACAGTATAAAGAGGAGACACCTCTTCTAGCTCCTGGAAGATAAAAAGTTAAAAAGCATGATATTAAGGTGCAAGACTAAAATCTGCTCCATAGAGCAACAGAGATTGCACCAGCATGATGTTTTCCTGCTAGGTTTCTTTTCTGCTCCATGACTTGTTTTAAAGTATCTCAGAGCTAAACAGTGTTTTTCCAGGTTTTTATCTATGTCTTTCAAAAGATTAAAAGGTGGGCAATAAGAATACTTTCAATCGTGTTACAGGTTTTCAGGATCTGAAAATTATCTTGAAATTATTGGAATTGTCAGGGATCATAACCAAAGTCTGCCTGTGTGCAGATCAGAGAGCCCAGCCCCCAGCTTTGGATGCAGTATAGAAGCTGTGAATATGCCCACTTGGTTGGTCTGAAACAATTAAGAGTGCATCTGCTTATTATCATGTTGGCCTGCATGTAAGACAATTGTGAACCACTTTTAGGAGACCAGAAATACATACAGGAAAATATATAGCAAATAAGGAAACACACTGTGACAACACATGATGCTTGGCTATTTCCAACTCTGCACCCCAGATCGCCACAGCATTCCTACAGCTCCCTCACACCACTGGGAAATGGACCATTTAATTTCTGACAGAAGGATTTAGCAGTGCCTGGGCAGAGCACATGAATCGTCCGCTGGAGGTGCCAGGTTCTCCCCACAGAGCACCGAGGGACTCTGGGAACTGTATTAGACTAAATGTCTAACTTAAACAAAGATACACAAGAGGACATCTAGGAGGTCAATAATGTCTGTATCAAATATTAATTAACCATAAGAATAATTTATTACTCTATCATTCTAACACTATCCCATCTATAGCATCTCTTAAGCATGCCTGAATTCATAAAGAAAATGCTGATGATTTCTGGAAAAGGTATTGCTAGTATAGCAGGCTGTGGACACAACACTGCTTCACTTTTACTTTGCAAAGAGCCTTCGTGCTGCAACTGAAAAACCTGCATTCAGTACAAGCTCATTTACACAGCCAAATGTAATGAGAATGGAAGTTATTATTGATAATATAATTAATTCATACCCAAACATTTAAGATACTACTTACGCTTAATGGCCACACTGTAAGTTGACCTCCATACCATGATTTAGCACTGTGAATAAATATAAGTTAAATAAATCACCTACAGAGCTGTAAATATTAATGAAGTATTGGGAAAAGGCCCCAGTTCTGTGCTGTGTTTCTTGCCTTGCTGCTATCAATATTAATGAGGTCTTGTGAGTGGTTGCTTTGGTGGTAAGTGGTGTTACTAGGTGTAAACATATAAATATTGATGATGCGGACAAGGCAATCTATTTGTGCTCTTCTCTAAGCCAGCAGATATATTCCACTCTTCAGTGCTTTGATGTGGGTTTAAGCAACAGCCTCAGCCTCCGCTGCTGCTGCAGTGTTTTGACAGACACGTCCACCGGCTCCATCTTGGAGGTCTGCACACCGCCCTGCTTGCCAAGACCTGTCTCTGCCCCACAGTCAGTGCCGCATTCCAGGGCCTTCAGACGAGGATGTATCTGCCAAACCTTTGGCAGCCCCAGACACACATTGTGTACTTTATAAGCAGTGCAGATGGCATCACTTATGTTTAACTTTTTCTGGTACTTCCCACTGTAAAACTTTGTCTTCAGTTATTCTCAGTTTTCCCAAAGCTTTCTGGTGTCCCTGTCATCTGCTTCATCTTGGTGTTGCAGGGAAGGCGAGGACAAAGAGCCTCTCTGCACGCTGAAGGGAGGGCAGCATCATCTTCTTCCTCATTGCCCTCCAAAGCCCGAGATGTGCCTGGCTAGCCCTGGTGCCGCCCCATCAAATCTATCCTTGCGATGCTCTGCACTTGGTGCTGTAAGGCACTAGATGCTCTTCAGAGTTTTCCTCTCCCCACCTAGGGCCTATCTTGGCTCATGCTTGGGGTAAACTGCAATGTTTCATCTGTTATCACAGGGTTTGGCAGTGGGGAAGCTGGAGACTTTACAAGTATTGCTATTATGGGCAATATATCCAAGGCAACTGTGTCAGGAATTTCCCTTAGCTTGTATATGTCTATGACCACACAAGGCTTGGAGCTTCAAAATAACTGAAAGTAGGCAGCAAACAAATATTCATTTCCACACTTGTTAAAGTTTTCTTTTTTAAAATTATTATTATTATTTAGGAGGAGCAATTTTCTAAGAATGTAGGTCCACAAGGAGAAATCAGTTTAGGGAAGAGAACTTAATTATTGGAAGAATATAGATCAAATACATATGGATTAAATAATTAAATGATATTGGTATGTCTGAAATATTTTTTATGCAGACGTAAATGTCTGTGTTGTACCATCAGTTTTTATTCATTCAGTTTGTCACATTCATCAGCAATATAACCATCATTCATGTGTGTGTATGAGAGTACGTATATGCATATAAAGTGAGATGGAAAAGATTATCACTTAGGCATAGTTCTTTGATATAGTCTCATAATTAGTCTTACTTTAAACAGAAAAAAATCCCCATGTTTATCTTTACATAGTGCAATTATATAAGATCTCTTTCCTATAAAAATATGTGATACCCATTTTCTTTTCCATCAAGCTTTTCCAGCTTATGAGCTTTGTCCTTTCCAAATATTACCAAATATTGTCCTTTTTCTCAGTGGTAGTCATCCCCACACCAGTAAATGCATCCTCGCAGCGAGGCCTCACAAACATTTCTGCGTGCTGCACTCCCTGCTGCCCAACTGTGCCTTTCAGAGAAACACATCACAAAGCATGCTATCCTTCATCACATTTAGAACTACATTGCACTGAAAAACCATGTCCAGTAGGTACTAAAATTCTTGGTACAGCTTCACTTTCAAGAGTTGAAGAAAACGCTTCCAAATTGCATCTAACTTTTGTGTTACTGCCTAGTATGTTTATGACTAATATAGCTCTCCACATATTATGACCATTAATCATTATTTGCACACTGCTCATTTCTGTGGAGGTATGATCTTCTGTATGAGAGAAATAAAAGACAAAGTGGCTGCATTTTTTAGCATCTATTTACCAATAAATGAGAGGATTTTTCTCTACCCAGCTAGCCCAATTACCCACTTAGCAAGTATGCTTAAGAATTTCCTACTGCTAAAGTAATTAGGCTAATTTAATTAGGATGGAACCTGACCTAGGGATGTTGTCATCATTTTATCTGGATGAATAAAATTTTTAGAATGGAAAATATGAATAATGGATTACTGATATTTTAATTCTTATAGAAGCATAAGCCTTCCAGACTTATAAGTGTGCATATACTTATAAATATATATTTAGAAGTGTAAGTCCTTCAGGCTAGGTGCAGAATAACCATCCACAGTGATGCTCTGGGATCAAAAGCCCACTTGCAGAAAGGAAAGTGAAGAGGCATAAACGCGGTTAAATGAAAAATAATATACTGTTCGGTCCTGTGTTTCCAGCTGCTCTCATACGCACTGCTCTTGGTGGCTTGTCTTACAAGAAGTACAAATGCTACATGCTCCCTGGGTGGTGCTTGGACCACAGGCAAGAAGGCAGCTGAGGAAGCAGCATACCCTGATCACCTCTTCGAAAGGCTGCAGTGGACAACGTGTCACTTAGAAAGGTAGGAGAAAGCATTTGAGTAGTCAGGTGCAAAAATGGATGTCTTGCCTCCAGCATGTAAGGAAGGACAGCTGCCATCTCCGGGTGATGTCTTTCATAAAATTGTTTTCAGCATGAATAAACTAGTTTGAAGAGATCTGTCTTTTGTAAGCAGACAAAGTATCAATCAATATATGCTACTGCAGTGAATGCAGAACAAGTAAAATAAATAAGTAAAATAAACTGAAGGTATTCTGTGGAAAACAAAATTCAATACCTGAAACACAGTGGTGGACAGTAAAGAGTACACAAATGGAGCGAACTGGCAGCAGCACCACTTCTGAACACTTCTCCTCCCACTAAACTTACATCTCCGAGATTTCCTGAGCCAGGAGGCTGTCCTTGCCCTTTGTAGCCCTCAGTGTATTTTTCTCTTCTTTGAGTGTGGAACATGGCTGGGTGTTAATGAACCCAGGGAAGGTGTTTAGCATCCTGGAGAGGAAGTTCCACAGCTCACCTCTGTTCTGTCCCTCCTTGTGAACCTTCCACATACTGGCTGCCTTGTAATGCCCTTGCTTCTTGGACTCGGAGAGCTGGTGAATGACCGGGCCAAGCCCATCTCTGCACAGCAGACCATTACGATCTCCCATTCAGTTAGCTCACACAGCCCGAAGGATGCCCAGAGCCCCTCCTGCCACCCCAGCCACCACGTCACTGCCAACTGCATGGCTTCCAACCAGGCTGCAAAGACTCTGTGTATGTTTCTGTCGTGCATAAAAATAAGGGAGAGTCCAGGATCCAAAGGCAAAATATGATAGCGTCAAGCAGACAAGCTGATCACAGAGCTGGTGAATTACATGAATTTGGTTTCTTGAGGATCTACCTATTTTAGTTTTTCACGGCCTTATTCTGTGGCCTTTTCTCCAATTGAGAATATTACTTTCAGTATTTTCTTTTAAAAAGCCAACAATTTTCCTGAAGTTTGAGGAAAATCTTTCAGAGTTCAGTACATTTTTCAGACTCTGTTGTAATTGTGACTACCATGATAAAAAATGTTTACAGTGGGCTGAAGTTCTGACAAAGAAACACACAGACATCATGGAGATACAAGCTTTACTTTCTAGTAAGCCGAGATAAAACCTATGTTGGACTAATCAATTACTACTCATTCCAGATCACATTTCTTATACGATCTCTTCTTCTATGAGCAGAAAGGAATATTAGGCATGTAAATCTTTCATTCACTGACAAGATAACAGAGCTGCTAAAATAAAAGCATTTTCATTTTACATATGAAAAGTAAGCCTTTTAACCAATTTAATAAGAAAGCATTTATCTTCTTTCTTCTACTTATTTAGAGATTCAAAAGCTGAGAAATCATGAATTAATTAGAGAATGTGTTGGTTAATTAATTTTCCTGCATATTATTTTACTTCAATATATCAGTGCTGATCCAAAACAGGAAAAGAGAAGGAAATTCTACAGACAAAATGTTAATATGGGATAATTTAATCAAAGGAAAAGACTGATTATTTGGCAATGCCAGAGGAAGAGTAAGGGGGAGAAAACACCTGCCTGACCCAAATTTAAATCCTCTTGATGAAACTGTGTCCACCTTCAAAAAGACAACCTTGTGCTCCATACTGGTACACTGTAGAATATCATAACGGTGCAACGCCATACTGCATTTCCATTTCCATACAGAATTTGAAGGCTTGAATCCAAAAGTTCTTGCCTAATGCATTTGTGTGCCTTCTTCATTATACAGATTCGCTCAATGCATTTGCAATGAGTTCCCACATCTTTCCTGTTATTCCAGTCACAGCAAAGCAACTCAGTTGCTTTTGTAAGCTATCTGCTTTTCTTGTCTCATGGGACAATTTCTGTCGGTCAGCTCGTGATTTTGGCTGTGGCAGTCTTGATAAACTTATTTCACAGCGATGTTTTTCCTTCTTTACTCTGAAATGTTCAGCGGTGATTGCAGTTATTTGAGGCACAGTGACAACACTGACATCTTTGAAATGGTGCATGGCTCATCTCTGAAGGGAAGAAGCTGCAACATGTTTTGGGAATAGCAAATGCAGCTTTGAAGATCAGTTAACTTTCTTCACCAAGACAGATTGTTTAAGTGGGAAAAAAAATACCTTGAACATGTTTTGTGTTTCTGTTCCATTGTTTTATAATGTCCTACCACAGCAAATACAACAATTTGCAGTTCAGCTAACATGGCAAACTGCTTAAGATTTCAAGAGATCTTTCTTTTTGTTTTTCATCTTTCACTCACTCTCTACTCAAAACCTTCCCAGTGAGAATATCCATCAGATCCTTCTTGTATGAATGATCCCCAGGATGGCCCATGCTGCCACTTTAGAGAAACATAAAAAACATCTCCAGTGGGATTGCCACAGGTATGGTTAATTTACAAGATATGCTCTTCTTAGATTAAAACAAGGTTCCTGACACAATTACGGAAAATATGAATGCAAGGAGAAGCACATGTTTCTGCCGGTAGCAAGTGGAATATATGATGCATAATGTTTCCAGAACTAACAGAATCTGGTGTTTGAATGACACAGGTAACATGATCTTGATTAAGATCCCTAGAGGATGCCTACAGCATTGTTCGCAATAAAGCCCTATGTATAACTGATCCTGCAAGAAAAAATATATTATTGTGTTGTACCAAAAGATACTGAAATCAGCCCAGCTGAGAAAGTAAAAAGTATAAATTAACACTCGGGATAAGATTAAGCTGTGTCACTGAATCTGTGTAACATTTAACTATGGAAAACGCCTTCACCTAGGCAATGCCTATATTATTGGGCTTGGAATGAAGATTCCCAAGTTCAAGCAAAACGTAGGTATCGCCACCACCA
This sequence comes from Alectura lathami, assembly GCA_013399715.1. Classification (NCBI taxonomy): domain Eukaryota; kingdom Metazoa; phylum Chordata; class Aves; order Galliformes; family Megapodiidae; genus Alectura; species Alectura lathami. Next base: position 138,290 of record VXAV01004403.1, read on the forward strand.
GGACGTGCGGAGGAATTACAGAGTGATGCAAATAGGTGTGTGTTGAGGGTGATTGGTGGCAGTCCTGTGGGCAGGTCACAGTGTGCATCAGAAGGTGACCCAAGATGCTGACACTGGGCTCCCGCAGTAGGCAGCTCATTCCTCCTATCGAAGATTATTCCCTGTGCAAAAACAATTCTAAATGCTCTGCTCTGAGATATGACCATTCCAAAGAAAAAGATGAGAACAGAATAGGAAATTTGTATAATGGATCTTGAAGAAATCAGTAAAGTACTATTGCTCCATGCAATTATAAATATAATAGTTCCTTTTTGGAAAGGAAGGGGAAACAATCATTTATCTGTTATTTTTATATTACCCTACTGCTATATTATATTATACTCAGATCATCTACAACTTGAATTATACAAATCATTTGTTTTCCCCTTATGAGCAGAAAAAAAAAAATTCACCATAACTGTTTCTCTCTCTTATTGTACTAGTAGCCCTGGACAAGCAATAGTTCCTTTCTCTTCAGCAGATAGAGCACAGCAGCCCCGATCACCAAAGGCACGTGTACATGGCCTCAGCCAACAATCCAAAGTGCAAAAATACTCCCCATGCCCCACCTCCCCTGCAGCTCAGTACCCACAGCACTATCTTTTTTTGACTTTTTTTTTTTGTTTCCACCATCAACACTTCTTCTTTCAGTTTATTTCACACAAAAATAACTTCATTTAAGAGGAGTTTCTTGTGTCTGGAATTGTTAAAAACTCGGAGTCTCTGCTTATCTGGTAGAGTGTTAAACCAGAGTCAGACAGCAGACTTTTACCACCTCAGACCACAGCATCAGTTTTGCCTCGGCCTTGCACCAGACAGGACCTTCAACCACATCATGGCACTGATGACAGGAGAGCATCCAGACTGCAGACAGCACACCCTTCACTCTGCAGTTACCATGCTGACAGGGACATGTGTGGCAGTGGGTGTGGCTGAATAGCAAGAAAAGAGGGAGTTAGAAACGTATTTGCACATTTCCCAAACCAGGGATCACTCAGCATCAGGTACTTCCCACTCTATCACAGAAGAGACAGCTATGGAGGTCATCCTGTCCAGCCCCTGCTCAGCGCTGTAGCTCTTGATCACAGAAGCAACCCAAGCTGAAACACCTCTCAAAACATTTCTCCAGGCCCCAAACTCTGCTGTTTTCCCCATGCAAGTATTACCTCCCACATGCAAGTCCAAACTGCAGTTCTGCCTTCCGCTTGCAGCCTGTCACGCTCTACTTGTTTCCTCCTTTTCCTCAGTGCCTTGTATATTCTCAAAGCGTGGGATCCCCTTTCACATTTTGAGACCAACACCAGCCCTGGTCCCCAGGACTGGCCAGTGACTGAAGGTAAGCTGAAGAGGTGGTTTCATCCACAGGTGTTTTTTAACACTTTGGTGACCCTTTACCAACATCGTTCTCAAGAAGCTACCAAAGTTTCAGAGCCTTCTTTCCGGAAGCGCTAGCTTTTCTACATACAGGGCTGCATGTGGCTACTTCATCAGGGTCTTCATGCTTTCATCCTTTTGCCACCTGCTGGTCCTCAGGCACAGACATTGTTCTTTTTCCACAGGTCTTTGGGAGCACATGGGTAGTTCAGCATTTGGTGAAGATCCTTGGAACACAGAAGACCCAGAATTGCTCACAGTACCACAGCTTCTGTTATCCATGTGCAGCTGCAGCAAAAAATTAGAAACTCATCTCTGTTTGAGAGAAGGCACCAGATAATGCTATGAATGATTTGAAATCAAGGGGATTAAAGTGGTGCTTATGCCTGCTCTGGACTGGAAATGCTCTCCTATTGACTTCTTTATTTCTCTGAAAAGTCACAACAAAATCACAAATTCTGTAAAACAGGTACAAAGGAGATAAACTGCCCATAAAGTAGAAGTAATAGTGACAACCATGGCAAAATTAGTCTAGCCCTTAGCTTATAAGTTTGTTGACACTTTTAGAGAAAAGGCTTTTGGTTACTTGGTGCTTGCTTTCTAGGATGTACACTTGACCATCTGGGTAGAGCTTGGCTGTACTTTAGTGAAAGATCTGCAATCAAATCACAGTCTGCCAGAGACAAACCTTTGCTTTCAAAAGTTTCCATGAAAAGTACAGCACAGTTTGACTCAGAAAGCAAATGCTGTCATGTTCTCTCTTTCTTGAGCAAAATACCAAGGGAAAAGTATTAAAAAAAAAAAAAAAAAAAAAAAAAAAAAAAAGATTTATNGATAAAACTACTGATGTTTAATGAAATACTTGAGAACACATGAAAAACAGAATACGTAATGTGTCCTGAGGTAATAGACCCAAGATCTCTGAGCAATGTTTTTATCTTTGATGTGTCCTAATATATTTAATATGTTTATCTTCATTTGTGGCACAAAATTTGCAGCAGGTAAATCAAAGTTAGAATAATCATAACTAGTATTTTTCTGAATTAGATATCTGCACATTAACGTGGAAGAATGTGAATATTTCATGAGCATAAACTATTTTCATTCTAAGATGTGGAGGAACCTGTCCACCACTCCAGCTTTCACCTGGAGCATATTTATTCAAGATTATTTCTTCCAGCAGACATCTTCAGTCTAGGGTAAATCTTACATTATTATTAATGAAGAATTGTATTTAAATATTGAGCATACTATATACATTTTCTGTTTGGTGTAGGCATTGCAAGAAACTAGGACTATAGAAGAACAACACGTAGATCGCGATTAACCTTTCAATATTCAGCTGCAGGTAGGAATTATCTCTGTGTTTTGATTTTAGTTTATTTTCATTTAATCCAGCATTTAGCACAATGCAGATGTTTATTGTCCTGATGGGGGGATCTAAGTCTATCATCTATTTGAGGAAACATTTAAACCCCCTATATATCCAAATATCCACAGTTAAAATTCCAAAAATAGGTAAATGTCTTCTTCTGGAGGTGTCACTTGAATCCAAGCCATGCTCAGAAGCTAGCCACTTAGATATTCAAAGAGGCTAGGGATGTACAAATCTCTACAATTTCATTCCAAACTGGTACCTGTGGAAGAATCTTAACCTTCACTTAGACATTGGCATTGCTTATAAAGTATAAACTGTACCCAGCACCAGTGTAAAAGGAAAGTTACGTAAGCTATGGATTGGAAATACTCCAGCAGAGGTACGGATGCATCTGCAAAGCTTACCATCCCTGCAAAGCACAAGACCACCTTTCCATCCAGTTTCACTGACCTGAGCTTTACCTGAAGATTGCTGCCTTCATCCTCCTTTTCTCAACTTACTAAAAAATTACTCAGCAATATATACTGCCTTTAATGCATTGCCAAGTGAATGCACACAGATTATGGCAGATTCGCATGGAATCGACCTCTCAGATTAGATAAAATGAGCACAATTTTTCCAGGCATTTTAAATGACTGCAGCAATTCCCTTCAGCTCTGTGGCAGAGCGGTTGTAGATCTCCACTTTTACAGAAGAGCAAATTGCTGATGAGGTGCCTAACCTGAAGTTAGGTAGGTTAATAGAGCTCCACACTTTCTACTGACTAAAGCCAGGTGATTTCTCTCTTTGTGAATTGGATGTTTGAATTTCATTTTCAAGCACTTAATTCTCCCTGTCTTTACAGAATTGGGAACCTGAATTTCATTCCTTGCTCAAGGAATAGATGCTCAAATAAGCAGCTATTACTTCAGTATTGCAGCCCTCAGTTTCTAATGTACTTAAATCCTCTTTTAAGTAATTTAAAAATTTTAGTAATTTTGTATGAAAGTATCAGAAGTCTTCTCTTCTGTGATTTGGATCACATGTGATGCATGTGATACAGTTCTGTCATTTGGAAGTAAACAGCATGCCACCTGAGCTACGTTTTACTGAACAGCCGTTCCTTCCTCATGTTCTTGGCTGCAGATAAGCAGTACTGCCTGCAGCATGCAGAGCCCATGCACCCAGCTACACATGCAGCTGCAGGAGCAGAGAGCCAGGCAGACTTGCAAGTTGGCAGGTTATGTGGGAGTTAGCACAGCTACAGCCTTGCTTATCATTTCTGTCTGAATTCATTATTCTGGATGTCCTGGGAAAATCAGCTTTCTGGGAAACCATTCAGGATGCTCTTCAATGATCAATACAAATTACCAGAAAATATTTGCAAGCATGTACTACAATGCATCTGTGAGGGAACTGGCACTGAGGCAGAGCACAGGCCTTAATGGACAACCGTTAATGAGATACATCCTGATGCATCTTCTGATTAGCTAAAATACAATAATTTTGCCTTAACTGGATAATGCTGTGAAGCCAGGTGAAAGCCACCTCTTAATGCTGCAACAAAGACAAAGGGAAGGAATTCAGCAAAAAGGGCGATGCCTGCTCACACACATGCACCCTTTGTGGCTGAGGCTGGGTTGTGAGCAGAAGATCTTGGACCTGGCGATTACATTCCTCTGCTGTGTGAAACCTGAAAGTGATGAAAGCTTCAGCTTCTAGCCAAGTAACGACACAGTAACGTTTTCCCTTATGTATACCTAAGAGACTTGATTTTGTAACCTTCTTAGTCTAACAATTCCTTATTTTTTTACCTTAGACTTACCAAAGACAACTGGCTGTATTGGGCTGGAACTGCCAAGAGCCTGAGTCTCAGTGATCCCACTTCAGACGAACTCAAGCCTAGTGGAACCAAGGACTCTCCCAAAGACATGTGTACTTCCAGATTAACACTGCATTTACCCTTGTCCATTGGTCTCCATCGGGTGAGGAAAAGGGCTCTTGGAGAGCTCTTACCTTCAGCACAACAGCCTCACTCCAGTTTTAGATCAGAGGGCACTGTTTTCTGACCTCCAGGATAGCATGCATTTCCCCTGTCTTGAGCCTCACACCTCGAGTTTGGCTGATGCCCATCAGACTTGTGTCGGGAGGGACAGCACCTTGGAAACATGCCTCCAGCAATGCAACAGAAGAGCAGAACAAGTCCCAGCTGGTGCCTTGTGTATGACTGAGGGAGGTTGGTCTGCCCTCAGCCACGCAGACCACATCTTCTGCAGTGAGTCCACCTTTAGTGAGTACATCAAGCTTTCTGCCCTTGACACCTATGGCCACATTCAAGGAGAAGCCAGTTCTTCAACAGTTACAAGATGCTCATCTGCCCAAAGAAGAAACAACCCTGCATGTGAAATTACACTTCTGGGACACTCCTGGGGCTGGATTCTGCTTCCTTCTCCCTCCCATTCCTCAGTGCCCACAGTGCACTGAGAGAACAGCGCCTGGTGCCAGCAGGGTCCCAGCCCTGGGCCTGAAGGCGTGACATGGCATCCCTCCTCCTCAGGCCCAGCCATGGCTGCGTGATCCTTCAGCCCTCTGCATACACTCTCAGGCCTTTGATCATCAAAAGGAATTCTAGAAGAAACAGATGCAAGTAACCTAAACAGAAATTTTGCTGTATCAGGGACTTGGCATCAAGCAGTGCGGGCTGAGGGAGGAGAGACGGCTTCTTTGATTTTCCTCAGCATGGAGGAAGCTCCTCAAGGCTTACTGCAAGACGGTCCCCCCTCTTCTTCTTTCTGCCGATGATGGCTGGACTCCCAGTTTGTTAAAGCATTTGTATCAGATATGTCAAGGTTTTAAAATTACTGAGAAACCAGCATGGAGTGAGTGGAAAAGGATCACAGCAAGACAATGTAACCAAACAGATAAAATATCCTCATATGCAACGTGATGAAGAATCCTCAGGTTTCCACAGCATCCATCAGGCAACACAGTCACCTTCCTCCTTGCGAGACACTTTTGAATTCTAGCACAAATAACCATTCTTCGGTTAGGCAGAAACTTTTGTAAAACTTCTGTATAATAAACAATGCCCACAAATCCATTTCATACTTTATTTCATCTTTCCAGCGGGGCGATTTTGTAGGAAGTGACCCACTTAAAAATGAACTTGTCACTGACATGAGTTTAGAACTTGAGGATTTTTAAAATAATGAATACATTATAGGGTTCAAATCGGGAAGAGAAAACAGCCAAGCCACATAAATGTATTTTACTTCAAGTGATAATCAAAGCACCATGAAAGACTGTCCTTCCTATTTTCTCTGTTTCTCTACCTCTTTTTCTGCATTATTTGAGCATCTGAAATTCTTAGGTCTCCCACGTATTTCTTCCTCCGACAATTTCTTTTTCTTTACTTCACTTTTATCTCACCATGCACAATGCCACCTCCAAGACCAAGTTCATGCACATTTTTTTCAGGAATATCAGCTTGCTTTTGCAAGTTGTTGCACAAGCTTTTATACAAAGATTAAGGATTTAGAAGGAAGTCTCATAAAAATTGTAGAGTAAACAAAAAGAAGAAAAGTCTGAAGTAAAACCATTGAGGACTTCAAAGACTTCTAGAGATGTGGTGAACTTCTGTTGAAGGTATACAAGGAAGGAAAGAGAGTGAGATAAAAAAAAATGTAAATAAGGAAAAAGTGTTATTGTGAATTTGTGAAAGCTTTTTAACGGAACTACTACAAAACTGGTAGTTGTAGGAAGATTAGAATTCATCTGAATTTTAGCTGAAACTACAGCTTTTTATCCTGCTGAATCTTTTTCAAATGTGCTGTGTTACTGAAAAGAAAATATTAATATTTAATGAAGTTACAGCCATATAAATTATCCTGTTTCTAAAACAGGGTAAGATTCACTAGTGCTTAATCCCAAGTTGAGAAACTTTCAATGAACCACAGATTGTACCAGAGATGAGCAGCATTCACCCCCTTCTGCTGTTGCAATGAACACCTGGAAGTTGTAGGGAGGAGGACCCAATCAGCAGGAGGACCCAACTTCAAACAAGCCAGGATAGATATTCCCTTGGGTGTTGAACGCTGGCCAAAGAGATTGGCTCTGACGATCCATCTGCAAAATTCTGCATGACCAGGGCTAGTTTTTGAGGACTCTCTGGGAAGATTTGTTCTTCCTGCAGAAAAATGTAATGGTCTATCAGGGACAGAAAACTTCTTGTTCTCACCTGCTGATGAAGTAAGATTAAACCTTCCCTTTATCCTCACAGGGCACTCTGAAGCAGTTTTCATATAAGCTGGAACAACCAAAGAAAAAGCCTTTGAGTTAGAGCTCCAGATTCAGAAGGTTCAGTTTGAATCAAATCAACTGATTTATAAATACATTTGTAATCTAATAAGTGTTCAGGAGACAAACAGGATCTCTGTTTGCATCAGAACAGAGCAATGTCAGCACTTTTCTGCCAAGAGTGATGAACCTAGTTAGTCTGAAGTGCCTGCTCCTTGGCTGCTCTGAGCCCTCTGCATTGTGAGGGAAGTTCACATTGCCATTTCTCTGGTCAAGCTCAGACCAGTGATGCTGACAATCTTCTTGAGCTTCCAGAAATATTTGTTCCACATTTTGTGGTTGTCCCTGGCCATGCTGTTGGTTATGGTAAATGGGGAAAAAACTACAGCTAGATTCATGGTTTACAGAGTCAGATGCTGTCTCTGTAAGGTGAATACCATTCTGTAGTTGCTCTTCAAATGTGTTGTGAGAGTGACATTCACTGCTGGCTTTATGAACAAAACCCAGCAAATATCATGTCTTGCAAGTTCAACACTGTTTGGAGAGTTATGGTAAGGCATGTCCAGGTAAGCTGCATGTCTAGATCTTCTTGTTTTTGTTCAGGCTGAAGGAAAACAGATGCAGAATTGCCACTGAGGCTCCGCAGATGCTCAGCCCTGCCATCAGAAGAGAAGCAGGCATCCCTGGGTCATTGGGCAGCTGCCCTCCTTCTCCTCCTCACCAGCTGCCCCACAACTCCTGCAGATGCAGGAATGGTTTCGCATGGCTTTGCTTCTCTCCCTCTGAGACCTCCAAATGGCCTCAGGTAAATGGTTTTTCTCCTCCAAGGACATGCTCTCTCTGTCCCATAATGAACTCCCCAGAACCGCATATATTCCTTGGTCAGTTGACCACCTATAGAGCTGCTAGGTTGGGAGATAGCCTTGACTACAACATTTACATTATTCTTTAATGTTCCTTCATACCTTGCCATTTATTTTCATTTCAGCTTGTCCCATCTGTATGCCTAACATAGCACGGACAAAAATAGGCCTTGGATCAGTTTTAAGGTAAGATGCAACTGACACCGGTGGCTTGGCAGGATGGAGAACAGCAATGGGAGTGTGAAAGTTTACAGGGATCAGAAGAGTGGGGAAGAGAATTATCTTTTCTTTTCAAAATTAGAGCAAGAGACCCACATTGCAGTTCCAGCTCTTACCATATGTGTGAGACCAGCCTTTCTCCTGTACCTGCCCAGAAAAGGACATTCCTGTGGCACAAAGATCTCACCACCCTACTTTTGCCTATCTGTGAGCACAATAGAATTGACCCAATAATGTCTGATTTCACAAGTAGAATAATAATCTCTCTCTTTGTGGATGGAGAGAGACAGAGAGAGATGCATAATTACCACATATGCTTCACATGCATTAATATGTACAGGCATATGCTGTGGAAATGTAAACCTTCATTAAAAGAAAACAATTAAGCCAACAAATTTGTAGTGTAAAGTTTAAATACAAGTGAAAGTAATTCACTAACCAGGCATTATTAAGTTAGAAATTCAGGTTATTGTTGTAAGCTCTGCTGATTTTTCCAATGCCAGTTGGACACTTTGCCAATAAATAATCTTACAGTGTCAAAACCCATCACTGTTACAAAGACATCTAATCTGTGATCGAAATCATTCTATTTCCCCTGGAGACACATTCCTATGAAAAATTTAAGAGGTCACCAGTCATAGGCTCTTTCCAATATTTATAAAGTTATAATTCTGGGTAAGAACACTTCCGGTGTTCTTGTCACAATAGAAATCAGAGCTGAAGTCTGGTCTATTCACAGACTGTGTCCCTTAGATTACATCTCATTTCTAGTTCTACATAGTTACTTAAAACAGCTGTTCTAGGGCTCTCCCTGTTATTTTCAGATACCTGAAAGGGATGAAAAGAGATCTCAATACAGATGAGACTTGGGCTCTAGGTTTAAGTATCTAGCATATGCTTATATTGCTTAAAACCACCAAAGAACCAAGTCAAAGCATTCATCTTATGTCCAGTGCTCTGAGGTTTTATATACTTGAACAATTCAGATTAGCTTTCTGCTCAAAATCTTCTGTGGCTACATTTGATTTGCTATTTTCCTAGAGCACATTAGCTGTCTGTTGATGGAAGAAGAATCACTTGATAAAAGTGTAGCAGCTATTGTGTCATATCATTAAACTACTGGGCTTCTTACTGGAAACCAAAGCATCATCATAAAATTCAAATAAACATTTCACAAGGATCATCACACAGCATGTATCGTATTAAACTCATCTGAAAAGCAATTCTCTGAGGCGTGTTTCATAGGCACTTGCTTCCCAAATTTTTCCATTAGTGTCAAGATTCAAGCCACAACAAGTGCCTTTAAGCTGGTTCCTAAGCTCAATTAGTGAAATGTCTGCATAATAACTCCAACAGTGCCTTTCTCTGTTACTTCCATGGGAAATGCTGACCACTGCTTGGCCTACCATGGCCAAACGATCTCTTGATTCATGAACAAAAAGCCTTTGTGCTAGTTGATAGAAATCACACAAAGTGCATCAGGAGTATGGATGGGGCAGTCAACACAGACACCTTGCACCCACACACTCTCTCACAGTTATTTACAGTGTAACTCACAGATATAAACTCACTAATATCGTGCAAAGATATTTTCCTTTGTCTCTGAGGTAGAGGCAGTTTTTAGCTAAAGTGAGGACATTTTACTACACTCTGATGCATCTGCAGGGCAGGGACCAGGCGGCACAAAGACTGGAGCTTCAGTTGCTTCCAGGTCGAGATGTAGCTCTTCCTGCCTCATTTCCTACCTCCTCTTCATGTGAAAAATCAACTCAGAAATTCTAAGAATCAGTTTTGTTAAAGAGACATGAAATACATTCACTTCCTGAAAAGTTCGTAGTGTAATGTCCAGGCATCGCAGGTCAAAGAAAGATTAAGCAGTCAATTTATCTTAGAAACAGAGAAAGAGAAAAGTGAGCTTGACCTATTAGTCATTTTTTCACTCCCACCCAAACTATTAGATAAGTCTGAGATAAAGTGCTTGAATTCATTAACATTTCTAAAGAATAGGGAGGACCGAAACTCATGCCTTTTAATATTTCATCTCTTGCTGTCTCTGAAGAAAGTAAATCCCTGTAATTCCATAGGTCAAGGTATGATTACAACCATTTTGATAAACTGCTGGATTACCGAACAAGAGAGCACTTGTCAGTTCAAACCTGTCATACCGACAACATCTTAGACTCCTGGATTACAGAATTGGCCTCAGAAGCAGCTGGGAGCTCTCGGTATTTCTGTAAAACGTGAGCTTCATTGACACTCGTAGGACTGCCAGGCCTAGTGTGATATATCTGACCTTTTGGTCCGTGGACATTACGGTGAACAGAAACAGCGTAATGAAAGGACACAAGAAAACAGTTTTCCTTCGAGGCTTTTCGAAGCTTGCCTAACAAAGGGAATACTGATAAGCTGCAGCAAGAAAACCTGATGGTTTTTGTTCCTCACTGATGCTAAAGTATCATTTTTGCCACTTGTTGATCGGCAGGAGTGTTCACACCACCCATGCTGGACGTGCAAGCAGAGGTGCCCCAGATGCCTGGGCTGCGTGCAGTCCCCTGGCTCTTCCAGACCTCCCCGTTCCTCAGCCACCCCTCACGCAGCCCCTGGTGGCTACGGAGAGGCCGCATCCGTTCCCGCTGATGCGCCGAGCCTGCAGACACCCCAGAGTCGGGAAGGGGCTGGCGCCCGGCCGCGCTTGGGAATTGCTCTGGGGACTGGCAAGTGTTTTTGTTGAACAAGGAGGCCTGGAATTAGTCTTGCCTTTATTTAGCAAACAAGGCTCTGGGTCCTCACTGGACCCACAGCTACCTCCCAATGAGCTGTCCTTGGAAAGGTTTACAACCATCAGAAAGGCCACCCGAGTGGCAGCACCCTGGAGCAAGCAGAGGGATGGTACCAGGGAGCGGATTCCAGCGCCTGAGCAATCTTTTCGTGCTCAGAAGTGCTGTCAGCTCCTGCCAAGCTCTGCACGAAGTGCCCGATGCAGGCTGTGCTATGGGAAGGACTCAGGTAGGGGTCCGGTCGGCGTTTGCCCCGTCGGAGCGGCCAGAGCCCCCGCAGAGCTCCGTGCCCGCGTCCCCACCGCGCCTGGGCTGCCCCCGCGCGGAGGGCGAAGGAGCCGAACCCGGAGGTCAGCGCGTTCCCACCCCTGCCCGCTGCGGAGCAGCTCTCCCCTCGGAACGGGTTGGGAGGAAGACAAAAGCGGTGCCCGCACCCCGTGCCCGCACCCTGTATCCCTGGCTCCGGCCGGCCGGGGGGAGCGGCCCCGGGCAGCTCCGGGAGNCTGCCGGCCGGGGCGGGGGCTGTCGCGGGGCTGGGACGATAAAAGCGGGGGTAATTGCATTTAGGCAAATGAGGTTGCCTCGGCCCTCCCCGCCGCCAGGTCTATAAAGTGCGGGGCTCTCCCGCGGGCGGCCAATGCGCGGCGAGCCGGCTCCCGCTGCGAACGGTGCGTGTCCGTGTGTCCGGCCGTCCGCGTGCTCCTGCAGGCATGAGGGTGCATGTCTGTGTGCTTGTGGGGGTACGTGCTCGCATGCTTGTGTGGGTGCATGTCTATACGTCTGTGAAGGTACGTGCGTGCATACTGGTGCATGTCTATATGCTGTGTGAGGGGGGTCTATACGTCTCTGCATCTGTGGTGGAGGGGAGAGTGCCTGTATGTGCATCTGTATCCACACCTGTGTGCCTGTATGTGCAAGCCTGGTTTTGTTTGTATCCCAGTGTATGCATGTGTGTCCCTAGACACTGTGCATGTGGAGTGCTGTCTGTGCACAGGTGTGCGCAGCTCAGGTGTGTGAGAGGGTGAGCTTATAACGAGATGTGTATGTATGTGGATGGGTGTGCATGTGTGAGGAGGTGTACCTGCATGTGTACGTGTCTATGTGTGAACGTGTGCATGTAGCTCTGTGCTACCTCTGTAGAGGGGTGTGCTGGATGCATGTTTGTGTGCCTTGGTACACACTTGTAGGGGGTACATAGGGTTGTGGGTGTATGTCTATGTGTGTGAGGTGTCCTCGGTGTGTGCATGTATAGGTGTGCAGGGCTGCGTGTGGGTGCCCGCCCTCGGGGCTGGGCCCTCACCCTCCATCCCACAGGACGTCAAGGTGGCCATGAGGCTCCCGCTTGCTTTCACCGTACTGCTGCTGGCCTCAGCACAGGCACTGGCCGATGAGATGGCTGCCCCCGATGACCTCAGCTACTGGGCCGACTGGGCTGATGGCGAGCAGGTGAAGGTGAGGCCCGGGGCTGAGGGTTTGAAGCGGTGCTTCTGGGTGTTGGGGGGGCATGGGCTGGGGTCCGTGCTGAGCGCCATTCTGTTGCCCCACAGGAGGAGCTGCCGCTGCCCCTGGAGCACTTCCTGCAGAGGATGGCACGGAGACCCCGGCCCCAGCAGTTCTTCGGCCTCATGGGCAAGCGTGATGCCGGTGAGCAGGGTGGGGGCACCCCTGCATGCCTGCTTGCTAGCACTCGTCTGCACTTCTCAGCTGTCATCTTCTCTTTTAACAGCTTGAGTCTTTCTGCAAAGTTTTCTTGTTTGTTTTCAAGCTTAATGTAAGACAAACCTCCTATCATAAAAGGATGGGCTTCACATTGAACTGCAGAGCACATACCAGCAAGGAGTGTGTCAGTAACTCACAGGTCTGCATGCATGCTGCTCAGTGCTGTGAGCGTGGAGCTGGGCTGTGGGCACAGCTGTCACCGTGCTGGCTGAGTATTTGAGGAACTGAGAACTGGCCAAAGCCACCTGGTTTGTCTGATTCAAGATTTTGTTGTTGATTCAAAGAGAAATGTGGCTGTAAACATCACCTTAATTTTTCTTAAGTGGAGCATGCTTAGTGTGGTTTGTGTATTTGCTACTTCAAAGCATTGCAATAGCATCTGTGTATAAAAATCCTTTTTCAATAACTGTCCTTTTTTTCTCTTGCCTTTCCTCTCCTCTTCCAACCAGGATATGGCCAGATCTCTCATAAAAGTAAGTTAAAATGCAAATATTAAGTAATTATGAGAAGATATTCAGAGACTAGTGTATTTCACGGGACTGGGGAGAAGGTGTCTGAGTTTAGCTGAGGAACGGCAGCACCAGAGGTGCAGAACTGCTCTGTTAGACAGAATACCCCACAGTCACCTCTTAAAACTACCCAATCTAAGCGGCCACAAGCTTTGATTTCAGTCCACGTTAATGTGTGGATGTCGCAGCTCTCTTATTTCTCCAGGGGTTCTGTAAGCCTTTCTCACAGGCAAGGCAGGCTTACTGCCAAACTCAGAGAGGAGCAATTAAGACAGCAAAATCTGGAAGATTAGAATAGCAGATTCCCAAATCCCTGGGGATGATTCCAGGGGCGAGTGAGGTGCTGTACTGGTGCTCTCAGTGCTGTCTGGGTGTGAATCAGCCTTCCCTCACAGCAGGGGCTGACTGATCTGCCGTACAAACAGGGGCACCTTGCACTGTTAATAACTGTGCCTTGCTTTGTGTCTGTGCAACACCAAGTGGGAGATGGTGTCAGCAGTGTGCTGTCACCTGGCTGTGCACAGGGACTGTTTTATTCTCTGAATTTATGTGAAGATGCTTAGATGGGATCTGGAAGACTTAACAAGTGAAAATTAACTTCTTGTATTTTGAGATCTCCTCTGCCCACAGAGGTCAATAACCATCCCAGTGCTCTGTTAGTCACTGATTTTTATCACTAAGATTATTTATTGCAAGACCAATGAAAGAGTCTGATACAAAGCTCATGCCAAACAGCCTGCTGGCTACAGTGGAAAAAGCCTGCTGAAACTGCTTCGGCTCACGTTAATACCTGTGAGGTCTGAAGCCGTTCTTCTTGGCTTGTAGATGAACTATCCAAGCAAAATTCTTCCCAAAGAAAAATGTCTAATTTTGCTTCAAAAGTCAGCTTAGAGAAAGGAGAACGTCTTCTTTTCGGTTCTTACCTGAAACTATAGCTGTTGCTACATCTAATACATGCTGCAGGCCAAGAGTTGGAGTAATTTATCCTCTACGCATTCAGTGCCTTGGAGTGCCAATGGGGCAGGAAGGTAACATTGGAACTCATAAGTATTCCAGAAATAGAGCCAGGCTGTCTAGCTCAGACATGTCCAGACAGTCCCACTGGTATCATCTCCAGTAAGGGCTCTGCCTGGTCTGTGAGGAAGATTACCTTCCTTGGTACAGAGAGGAAAAACACCAAAGGGTAGAGTAGCTGCATCATACAGATGCAGGCTATGCCAGGATGCTGCTGCCTTGTGCATTTGCCCAAATCAATCAGAATTGTACTGAGAGAGGAGCAAGAATCAGTTATTGGCCATTGTTCTTCTGTGGTACTTCCAAAACAAAGAAAAAGAAGAAAAATCACGTAACCATCTGAGCCGATGACTGACATTCATTCTCCATGTTTTGAGAGTGGTGTGAAAAATTAGCAATGAAAGTTCTGGAGCCTATGTCTCCTCTCCTTGTGAGAGCACATTATCGTAAAAGCCTGCCTATTTAAATGTATTAAAACACCCCCAAATATATTTTTTCAGGGCATAAAACAGACTCCTTTGTTGGACTTATGGGCAAAAGATCTTTAAATTCTGGTATGTATGAGACTGAATCTGGTATTCTAATATACAGCTGCTTAACTCTGCCTTTGTTCCCTCCTGCTGGCCGGCAGGATCAGCCCTTAGCAGAGACCCAGATCTCTCTGAGAAGGGACCAGGGCTTTCTGAATAAAACATTTCAGGCTGCCGCTTGCTCTAATGCTTGGGATGGCTGGGCCTGGCGTGAGCTGCCACAGCACATTTGAGGGCAGGTGAGGGTCCCCAGCGCACTTTCCTCACTCCCCTGTCCTCACCAGCTGTATGTTCTTCTAGTCCCCCTATTACAGGAGAAAAATTTACTGGTGCATTAGGAAAAAATTCTGAGGCTGAAAACATAAACCTCATTAAAACTTATAACCCAATTCCGGATCTTCCCAGGTAAAGAGATACTCTGACCACCTCTGCAGATCATTATTCCTGAAGCTTGGATCAAGAGGTGAAAGAGCAGAGATCTGTGACTTACACCACCTAATTCTGCAGAATTCTGTTAAAAGTTTCCAGCCTCTTCCTGCTTTTAATTTTACCCTAAAATAGCAAAACACATTGTAATTTTTGAGTGGATATTGTGCATTTCTACTGTTTTCCCATAGCATCCGTATAGGTCAGAGCCCTCCTCCCTTGCACACAAGCCCTGTGGGTGATTCCAGGCTGCCAGGAGCTTCAGCTTCCCTCTGCTGTGGGGCTGTAATGAGGAAATCCCACACTGTGAACCACAGAGCATCACTTAATTCCCTAGAACAGGAATTAAATAAAATAAAACCCCCCTAATGCCTATTTCATGTCTCTGAAATAGTTCTGTTTTGTTAAATGGATGATAAAAGTGAAATTACTAGCTGACACCTTTATATTATGTGGATACATGCTGTGATCTATATTCTGCAATTATGGTTGTCAGTGACTTTTATTTTCAATTAAACCCTGTTCAGACTAGTAATATTGCTCTCTGCATCATTTTGCAAATTGCTATGTATCATGAATAATTTTGTACAATTTTATCTGCAGTGGCACTAGCTATTAAATACATAATACCTGTAAATATATCTGCTATCATAAAAGTAAATAGCCTGGAAGTAACAAACTGGGTTTTGTTTCCATTGGGGTTACATTTATATGGATGTGAAGATGCAGTATACAGCAGATGCTTTAAAAAGGCAAAGATTTGATTGCCCTAATTTCAAAATTGCTGGTATAGTTAGGATACTGTTCTGTGGTATTTAAGTATTTATCTGTAACAAAGGGGAGTAATGAAGTTCCACCCCGCTGGGCTATGTAATACTGCCTGACAGGTAAAACTACAACTCACTGCTTTCCTGCCTGATTCCCTGATATGAAAATGGCAGGGAGTTTCTTCTCATTTTCTTGAGAAGAAAGGTCCTAAGGACTCTCATCAAAGCAAGGTCAGGAGCAGGTGCTAGGGTTGCGGTCACTTCTAGCTAACGCTCCCCACTGAAGGATGTTTAACTGGGCAGGAATTAGACCTTTTTCTGGCACCATGCAATGGCTTTCTTCTTGCAAGCCCCTGGCAATGTGTAGGTGTGTTCATGCTGCCTCACTGCTGGGTGCTCAGTGTGACAGCAGGGCACTGTCACAATGGTGTCCACATCCCTGCTCTGGTGACACGGGCTGTTGCTCCAGGCTGAAACCAGGGAACAGTCATGCATACATCAAAGGTGCTGTATGCATCTGTACTGAGAAAGAAAGCTCAATTCATTTTTTTATATTTAGCCTGGTGATAGTTGATTTCTTACGAACTTAAAACCTTCACTGCTCCAAAATGCCAGTTCCTGCAGCACATGGTGCTGAATTCCCCCAGGCACAGGCTGCACTTGCATGCGTGGTTGGGTGTGCACAGGCTCTGCAATGCTCCCTTCTTTGAAGCAAGCATGACTCTGGTGACCGGCTCTGTCCCACTGAAGTCAGCATGCCTAGAAGTGCTCTGCAGAGCTCCCGCATGTTAAACAAGCAAGAAGGAAAGATATCCCACAATTGCTGAGCAATGAGTTTGTTTCTGAAGGCTACTGTCAGTGGCAGTTGCCCATAGGCTACTCTGGGTTTTGCTTAGCTCCTGCTGCACCATTTAGTGAAAGGTATCACTGCGTGCATGGGCTGCAGACAGGGAAGGTCTAAATCCAGCACAGAGTGTGGGACAGAAGGTGGGAATGCCAGTGCAGAAAGACTTTACTCACAGATTGTCCAGAGTGCTCGGGTCCTGACTGTTAAATTAGATACTGGAGGATGAAGAGGCTCTAAGCTAGCAGCACTTCAGGCAGCACATAGATGAGAGGCAAAAGACACTGCTCAGATCCTCAGCATCCTCAAGGATCCTGTAGTCTGAGGGGCAAAACTGAACTGAAGCAGCTGAGGGCTGTGCCAGGACCCCCCGTCTCTGCCTGGAGGTGGACACAGGCAGCAGCGTCTGCACAGTGCTTCCTCAAGCATCTCCCACGGGGCAGGAGCAGCGTGCTGGGCCTTGGGGACGGGGGAGCTTCAGCCTCCCTGTGCTCCTGGCTGCTGGGGCCGGGTGGGCTGTGGGGTTTATGCGGGGCTGTGCAACATGCTTCACGCTGTTCTGTTTCTTGCAGGATCCTCTGAAAGGAGCATAGCACAGAATTACGAGCGAAGGCGTAAATGAGACATTCCTGTGCATTATTTATTAAATTCATTTGTTCCAATGGCCAATGCAGTGTAATATAAACTAACCACTGTATGGAATAATTATTTATTTAACAATAATGAATGGTTTGGGGTTGTTTTCTTTTTTTGAGTTAGACATTCAATAAAATGATTATTTTTCATATAGTGGCAGCGATATGTGTTGTGTAGGTGTGTTGCGGTTCTGGAAGGATGTCTCCTTCAGGACCAGCAACCCTGGTGACGTCTCACAACAAAGCACATCATTTGGTATGACCTGTAAAGTTATGTTCACCAAACAAAGAAAAGATTCTTTGTTCATCAAAAGCGAGTCTGTATCAGCTTTACAGCCCGTGGAGAACAGAGCTGATGTACAGTCTAGTGCCTCAATTTGTTTCATGGTTTATAATGTACTGTAATTTCAGTATCAAAAAATATATTTGTATCATTGCAGCATGTTTTGTGATTATGTATCTATATATTTTAAAAAGGTGGGAGGGATAAGTTTTGAATGTGAATCTGAGGTCTTCATTTCACAGTCTGGAATTTTATGATAGTAACATTTTAAATAAAAACTACTCTGGGGATTTTGCAACATACTTCCTTTGATGACAGTGATGGCATTATTTCCAGAATGAGACACAGATCCAAGCAACTGATGTCAGACTAGAAAGACACAGCAGGGGAATGACTTCCTTTTGCAGGGAGGCTCTGGGCTTCCTCCTGTGAGTTTGGTGAAAGCCTTGGAGGATTTGCTACTGGAGAGAGCAGTTCCCAGGTCACACAGGATACCAAGCCAAGGCGTGCGCAGACTAAATGAGAAGGGTCCGCTGTGTCCTCCAGCTCCAAGTGGAATCATTTGCTGTGGATTTCATCCACTACTGCAGGTTCTTTACTTGAAAGCCAAGCTTTTAGTAAATTCTGTCCCTCAGATTCACGATAAAAACACCTGTTTACTTGAACCAGTGCAATGTAATAGAAAAACATGTATTTCTAACCTTCTTAATTAAATTGTCTGGTTACTATATTTCCAGACAGTCTCCAAATGCTACATGCATCTCACCAGCTGCCAAAGCATCTGGAGACCTATTTTCTTTTCACCTACTAAATGCTATAGTTCTCTGATGCTTTCAAATAAGCTTTCATCACAGATTAATCAGCAGTAAAAACAGCCAGCATATAAACGCCAGATTTCAAAATAAGTAGTACAAAAGGATTAATTGGTGGTTGTTTTGAGGGGGACTTTTAAATAATTTCTATTGTTTTTATTCTCCCTTTTGAGGCAGTTGTCCCCTTCAGCTTTTATGTGATGGATGGCACTGCTTGCAGCCCCAGGCCACTTGTGTCTTCTGCCCCATAGCTCCACTGCAGGTTTTGGGAGGCTTTCACTGAGTTCCCGGCTGCCTCTGTCACAGCCAGCCACATCCTTGACAAAGACTAGGACATTTATGCTGGTAACAGCCTGATATCCCTCAAGCTGCATCATCTGATCGATAAAGCTGCAGCGTGGCATCAATCAGTGAAATGTGAGTGTGCTTTTAGAAAAAAAAAAATATTGAAAACCTTTCTAGGAAGTCAGCACAAAGCAAGCCCAGGGTGATACTGGTAATTGTCCCACTGGGGAGGTGCTGCTCCAAAATGCTCTGCCCCCTTTTTGCTTTTCTTTTCCCCCAGAAATATGTCACTCGTGCCTCATGGCTGCTCATCTCCTGCCCACCAGCTCAAGTTTGGGTCTCAAATCCCAAGTCCTCCTGGGTTCCCCATTCTTGCTAGCTCCAAACTGAGAAGCAGCAAAAATGCTCCTCACTTCCATCATCACCTTGAATTCAGGCACAGAGTAAAACCTAAAAGATTAATCTTGCAATAAGCTGATGTTTGTCTGAAGTAAGACCTTAACAGGCACCTCCATGGAGGCTGCAATTGGTTGTGTCTCCCTCACACACGTGCACTCCCTTGCCGGGCAGGAGATGCTGAAGTCAGGCTCTCAGCAGCCTGCCTTGCTGAAACGTGACCGAGAGCACCATCAGCTCCATCGATCACCTCAATTTCTCTGTTGTTGCATGCAGACTGGCCTCCCATTGTGCAGATGCAGGAGAACTCACCCTGGGGGACTGGCAGGAGTCCGCCCCCTGCACACACCTCAACAGAGCAGCTTGGGCCCTGCAGTGCTTGCCCACTTGGTTGTGATGAGCAAGTACTTTGCTGCTGTCATGCCAGGCTGCTAGTTTTCAGTGTGGTCCTAAGCAAATCAGAGGAAGAATCTGGAAATGTCTGGGCAGGAAGATCTCTGAGGAGGAGCCCAGCCCTCAGCCATTGTTAGCTGGAGCAGAATAACACCAAGACTCATTGGTTTTTAAATTATTAAAGAGATTCTTAAAAATGCTGTTTTTTTTTCAGAGTAAGCCAGTAAAAGGTCCTTCAGAACTACCAATTATTTATATGCAGACTTTGTCCCTGTGCCTTCTTAAACTATAGCTCAGATAACTGCTCTAGCATAAAGAGATATTGTGCAAGTCCCAGCGCAAACTTCGCTAATGACCAAACTTTTCTGCCATGAGCCTTGGCAGTTCCCTCAGCCAGAGTACTGCAGACTTTGTTAATGATCCTCTTGGGAGCACCAGGACAGGAGCACACTGTGGCTCCTTCCCTGGGGCAATGCCACACTGCTTTGCCAGGACGCAGCCTCCTGTGAGTACACACATGGTGCCATGTCCTCACCTCACCTCCAGAATGGATCATTTCCATTAACAGAAAATAGTTGTTACTGGAAGGGTAGGTTTTGGTTTGTTTGGTTTTTGCTTTTACCAGGCATACAAATGTCCTCAAACCTATCTACACCCTTCAGGAACAACATGCAGACTCTCTTCACTTTATTAATATTTTAGAAAAAGGATACACTGAGACATTTGTCAACAGGAGGGGCATCTGGACTCTATGAAATTCATTACGATATTCATTAAAAATTTCCATTGTTCCATCCTTGATAGGTATCTGCCTTCTTTCAGAATAAAACAGCAACTCCTCAGCTCGGAGCTCAGAAACTCCCACTGAGAGGTATGCAGAGTACATGCAGCTGCCTAAGTGCAAAGAAGCTTATGAAGAACAATAGAAGATAAAGTGGAATATTTTAAAAGCTCTGGCAAATTAATAGTCTTATTTGGGGAAAACAAAACAAAACAAAACAAACAACAACAA
Organism: Alectura lathami; assembly: GCA_013399715.1. Taxonomy (NCBI): domain Eukaryota; kingdom Metazoa; phylum Chordata; class Aves; order Galliformes; family Megapodiidae; genus Alectura; species Alectura lathami. The sequence continues at coordinate 158,840 of VXAV01004403.1, forward strand.
CAACAACAACAAAACAACGCTTTGGATTTTTTTGTTTGCTTTCCCCCAGTCTAAACCATTTCTTACATTGCAATTTTAGAAGCACAGCCGTAAAAGAGTTAAAAGGCATACCTGCACCAACAAGTCACTATATTTTTGTCATTGCTTTCTGCAGGAACTAGTTTGTAATGAAAACATCTAACTGAGCAAAAGATTAATACCTTTAATTGAAAATATTCAACTTTGGCACAGAGAAGCACTTTTTATTTTCACTACTGTTGTACTCAGAAAACAATAGGCACAGTGTACCAAAGCACTAGAACTCTACCAATATCCTTTGGAAGTAAACCTCACTTAGGGCGGATATTCCTTAGTTACTGAAGAAACATACACATAAAGTGGAACTGCATTAAAACTGCATTTAAAAGCAGAAGTTCAACATTAAATCCTGCTGGATAGGGAGTCAAACAATGATGACAGGTTTTCTGAGTGAGAAATAGGCTGTAGTTATATCTGTTAAGTTATGTGATGGGCACAATAGAGAAATGAGGTTTTCAGGATGACAGAAAAGAGATATTTTAAGAAACATTTTGCATATACCTGCAGTTATTTGAAGACGAAAAATTTAGCATATGCTGTTTTTTCTTATTGCTCACAGGATGCACTTGACAGGATGCACCCATGCACTTGAGTTTATTTTAATAGCAGTACACCATACAGCTGAAGAAATAATTTTGCTTGCTGTTACATTTCTTCACAGCTTGTATTTCTGAGATGCACCACACAGTGCAGTACTGGGACTCCATGCAGAAATAGAGCTGCTGTGTTCATTACCATTAAGTCCTCCAGGGCAGTAGGGCAGGAGCAGCCCCGTGCTCAGCTCATCCCTGTGCCGTGCTCCTACCGGCAGCCCAAGCAGCCCTGGGCCATGGCACCTGTTGTACATCCTGATGCCACACCAGGTGCTGCTTGGGGTGGGCTGTTTTTATGGAAATCACCTGGAAAAGCAGACAGAATAGCACAAAACACTTCTGTATCTACCCTTTTAAAGTGCTTGCCTCTATTCAGAGCTGAGAGCCTGAAAGAGTTTATTTGCCTATCTTTTTTCTATTGTTTTCTAGGGAAACATTTGTTTTGCCATCACTGCTGGTACTTCTGCATCTAAAACACAGCTACCTGTGCTGCAGGGGAGGTGATTTATTGCACTGAATATGAAATATGAAATGCATTTAGCAATACAATGGCTAAATGAATATGGGCTGGAAAGCCTTCCAGCTCAGACAACCTTCATCTATCAGCAAAAACAACAACAACAATAATAATAATAAAAAAAAAGAGAGATATAGCTTTAGCACAGAACAGAAAAATAAAACTTACAAACAGAATAATACCAGATTTTTTAGTTCCTCTCAAAGCAATTGAATTTACTTTGCCTCCCAGCAGGAAGTGTTTGTGTTGAACAGAACCAGTGAGCCCACCATACACTACAAACCAGCGGAAATATTAAAGTCAGCTTGAACTATAACGTTGAAACACTATCAGGACATGTCAAAGATATTTACTTAATGGTTGTAGATCTTATAGGTGGACTATGTAGCCAAGACAGAATCTTGTATATTTTTCCTTTGCCAAGCGAAACAGATGTTTTGATGTTTTTAATGCTAGTTCTTATGAAAACTTGCTCAAGAGGCAGCCCCCAGCAGAAGGGCTGCACAACACATTGATTTGGAGGAAGTCCAAAAAGCCAAGGAGAAGACAGCAAGGAACATCCTGCTTGGTGCAGCCATACCATCTGAGTGCACAGAGAAAGGTCCCAACTGTTGTCCCCACATAACAACTGTTTCAAATTCCATATAGCTATATTTCTTTGCTGTGAAGAGTATTTCTAAAAGTTTTCCCCATGTTTCTCAGTAGGACTTTTGCTTTGAACTTTCAATTGTTTGGTCAACTATTAGAATTGGAGAGAGTTTTCACCTTCATGACATAGAAAGTGTGTGCAACAGCTTCCATGGAGTAGCATTTCTTTAATCCTTATTAATATTTGGCTTTTAATTCACATGGTGATGTTAGGATATAAGAAAAAAAAGTATTTATATTTATATTTATATTTATATTTATATTTATATTTAT